>APFE031509865.1:1793-34399 GCA_000404065.3 Pinus taeda | reverse complement strand
AGTGTCTGCTCTTAAGCAACTGGTTTGGAGAAATGGAAGGCGGCCACTGCAGTTGGAAGAAAACCGTCGTGCTACTTACAGGGCATTTAACCAACTAGAGAATGGAAATGACTCAATACTTACTATTCTAGATGGGGAGTCAAAGCAGCTAATCCCTGTTGGAATTCGGTCAGAGCATGCTTATGCAAGAAGTCTTGCTCGGTTTGCTGCAAACCTTGGACCAATTGCCTGGAAGATTGCAGCTCAGAAGATAAGGAGAGCTCTGCCCCCAGGTGTCTCATTTGGCCCTGGATGGGTCGGTGATTATGAGGCTCCTCCTCGTGCTTTATTGTCACATGAAAGAATATCTGTGGCATCAGTGTCTTCTTCCACTACCTCGCCAATTGTTCCAGGTGAAACCAATATTAAATCAAATAACGCTGAAGATAATCCCAGACTAAGAGATGAAGGGCTTCGAAAGAACTTAATTTCTAAAGGCAGGACTGTTACATCAGCTACCGCGGCTTTGTTAGCAAGACAGTTGGTTTCAAATTCTGCAATATGTCAAGGGATAGATAATTGCCAATCTATTCGTAATCCTCAATCTGAAGTGATTAGGCATGGCACATTAAATTCTAGTGGTGATGGAAGAGCTAGTTTGCCTTCTTCGGAAGTAAAACAAGGCTCCATAAGGTCAGGTTTAACTGTTACCACATCCAGTGACCTAGCCCTTGCAGGTACAAAATTTGGTTCAGAAGTAACACAGTCTAGATTACTTGAAATGGTCTCAAGAAATAGCACACTCATGCATGGGGCCTCATTAAAGCAGGCTGATGGTTCAAGGTCCATTGCTAGTCTTCAGGTAATGAAATCTGAAAATATGACAAATGACAGTGATGCACGTGGTGTTGCCAGAAAAGCAAGTGATGCATCAAAACGCGGGTGTAGTTCTCCTGGTACAAATATTGTAGTCACCACAGTAAGCTCTTCTCTATGCAACTATCAAGCTGGATCGAGAGTTTTGCAGGGACATCAAGTTGCAAGTAGTCAAGAACATGCTAAGCAGGACTTAAATGGTTTATCTAATTTACTGCATGGCAAGATGCTAGCATTACATCAAAGAGGTTCTAATCTGTCTGCAAATACCCCAGTGTTGGTGCATTCATCAATTTCATTAGCAGGGCCATCTATAAAACGAAATGATGCCACAGTGCAGGCATGGATACAATCACAAAATGCACGCCTAGCAGATGCAGATGCTACTTCTACAGTCAGGTTACAGGATGCACCGAATCCTCATATGGAGCAACTAAGAAATCGATCAATTTCAACGTATCTCATCAGGTGGAAATACTTACCAACAGAAGATTCCACATGGGACGACAAGAATTTTATACAGAAGCATCAAGAACTACTCAAGCGTTGAGGACAACACTTTTGGAAGGAGAGGGGCATGTTAGGCCCCTATACTACTAGTGTCACCTTTTATTGTTATTAGTACAAACCACTTATTATATTGATGTACCCATGTAGTGCCCATATTGTTAATATTGTGCCCCATAGAAGCCCACTATTATTATTATTGTGCCCTTACATTATTATTGTTATGTCGGTTCTAGTTATGTTATGACCCCTTAGACTCCTATATATAGAAAGGAGGTCTTTTCATTTGTATGATCCAAGAATTGTTAATTTATGTAATGTAAAGGAGGTTGCCCCCTCGAAGAGGCTGAATTATAAGGCGTTGAACTATCTTTTCTATCTTTTCTTGAGCTGGTTTCATAACAATTTATCTTGATTCGCTAAGTCATTGCTCGGGTTACCCTCAGGTCCTTGTTGGCTCCCGTTGAAGGGCGGAAATGCTGCCCCTACCCCCTGCGGGGGTGCCATTGGGTCCGCCTGATCAGCCGGTGTCCTGAAGCTCATGCTGCCACTGTCAAGTCTGAATGCGCAGTGCAGAAACCCTGCCGCCGCAGGTTTACTGGAAAGCAGAAACCCTAGCTGTTGCTAGGTACCATCGCTCGCTCCTACCATCCGCACTCTGTTTTGAAATTCGTACTTCTAGCTTGATAGTTATCAACTATAGTTCCACTTTTATTTCAAATAGTTTGTCATATAATGCAAATTCAAGATGACAATGCATTAAATATTTATTTTTGTAATTACATATTAAATCTAGGATAAGAGATCTAGTATATTTCCTAAAGATACTTTGTAATTTGATCTTCCTAGAATTATGATTTTAGTTTGTAAATAGTTCTCTATAAAGCTATTACAAAAGACATAATAAGGGTTGGTCCCCGAGGGGAAAAAGGACTATTGTATAATATTTTTCTGAATATTAATGAAAGAATTTTTAAGTACAAGTTTTGATATATTTTTTTTCAGAGATTCTTGGTATGATATCTTGACAGTCCATCCCTCTAGTGCTATTTTATTTTCTATATATTCCATATTGGTGTTTCCTCTATATCAGAATGAGCGTTATAGAATTAGAATTCATCCCTTTGATTCTTTGATTCTTTTATTCGCATTCAGATTTATTCATTGGACTATCTGATATTATTGCAAAATTCACTATAATTGGTGATATGTTTTAATTAATGTACTATTTCTTCGAATCACCATACTAAAAACTATGTCTAAGTGAAGAATTATATGTCTTTTCTCTACAAAACATATTTCATACCACCCGTCTTGAGATTTGTTGGATTATATTCATATATTGACTCCATTGCCTAATGGATAATTTCTTTCATGCCCAACCAAACCTTATTTCAACACCATTTAAGTAAATATCTAGCCACTGCATTGAAAACATAGCCAGTTTCTAAACTGACACTAGGTGATTGAGTTGTAAGAGAGAGCCCTCTCTGGGCTGGAGAGT
Organism: Pinus taeda; assembly: GCA_000404065.3. Taxonomy (NCBI): domain Eukaryota; kingdom Viridiplantae; phylum Streptophyta; class Pinopsida; order Pinales; family Pinaceae; genus Pinus; species Pinus taeda. The sequence continues at coordinate 31,533 of APFE031509865.1, read as the reverse complement.
CTAGCCTCTAGCATGAAATTTTTTTTTGGGGTTACCTCAGTTATTCCCATTCACATCTGGGGTTAAACCTAAGTGATATCATAAAGAAAGTGTATAGTTATTGTGATCCTAGTATGTTTTTTAACCCTTATACTTATACCTTGATTAATGGTTCAATGACCTTTTAGAATATTCTTATGTTAACCTACTGAAAAGTAACATCTGATCTGCCCAAAGGTAACCCTATTATCTATGGTGCAGATAATTCAAGGCATTTTTGGGGTAACTACCATGTACCCTCTGGCGGTCATCACTCTCATTTGGTTCCTATAGATTCATCGAAGCATTTCCCTAGGGCTCATCAAAACCTAGCATGTTCTTCAAAAAGGCGACTCTCTGCACATTATGGCTTCTCCTTGCCTAGTTTAGTCTCGATGCATGTAGATTGGGGTTATTAAGTAAAAGGGATGATGGTCAAAGGTGTAGAGAGACAGGGTTTCAATGGCCATGTCATAGGATGCGATTGGTGCTTCGATGTGTTCTTTGACTTACACAGGTGAGCTTATTTATCTCAAAGTAGAGATTTTATGTTTTGTATCTTGCTCGCAATTTCCTTGGTTAATTTGTTAATATAACGAGTAGGTTCTTTACCAGGGCACCAAGGAAATATAAGCCTTATGTACCTCTTTGGTTGATGAAATTATAATTTTTTTGTTATCAATAGATTAAGTGTTCCAGTTATCTAGAATTCTGTTGCAGGTAAGGGTTCTTCTCTGATTTAAAGAACAAATAATCACTATGTTTCCTCTAAGTTCTTATTTGAGCACTAAGGATAGCAGCTCATGAATCTAACCTTTCAACTCATTACAAGTTCTTATAAATTCCTATTGTTCAATTTTCTCCTTCTCAAGAGAGCTCTCCATCTCTAGAACATGGCTCCTGTAGTTGTAGAACTTAGAGTAAATTTTAGGGTTCGAAGGGACCCTTATTTTCTTGAATTAACATTGGGTTATTGTGACGGTTCTTTGACTTGCACTCTCTTTGTAATTTTTAAACAATTACTTGGTGTCTACCTTGGTTACGAGGTTGATGTTTGATATAGGAAACCCAAGAGGGTAATTGGAAGAAGCCATACTTTCTGTGTATAATTTTGGAAAAATCTGATATAATATGTTTCTCTTTTTCCTTTAATGAAACTTTCATTTGTTTATTGAATGTTCTAGTTCTATTATTTTGAATTTTTGTATAAAGAAAGAAAAACAGAGTTAAACATTTATGTTCATTTATTCTCCACAATTGGTTTTGTTGTGGAGTCTCATTCTGGTATGGTTCTTTTCAGGTTTTGCATAATTATTATATATTGTAACACCCCCTCCTCTTAGGTCCACCTAAGCAACTGGCCAGCCAAGGTAAACATGGGAAAAGATAGGCTATTATAAGGGATTCAAATTCCATGGTGACCTGAAGGAAATGGAACAAATGAAACATATCAAAGAAACCCATCCACATCAGCAACAACACCCTCAAGAGACATGCCAACCACTCAGACATCATGTCCCTGAGTACCACTGATTAATTGAAAATTTAACCCTTGGTCACTCTCATGCTATATGCATGACAATGTACAACAAGCCAAACTAACTCTCATAGGCCTATGTTCCAGCGACTGTGGACTTTTCTCAATAGACCTATGCCAACAACCCTGAGATTTGAGCCATTTTTATAGCCCAGAATCCCGACCTCTACCCAAAACCTGTTACAACCTTTAGAATCCATCAAAGACATGATAAAAATGTTGATAAATAAAAATTCAACCTTAGGACTAGGCATAAGCATCCCCAACTGAGACAAGAATTTTGTCAAACACTTGGAATTAGTGCAACCTATAGGTCTAATATACAAGACAAAGCATAAATGGTTGAAATGATTTATGAAACATAACCAAAAGGATCACCTCCTTCTCCATTGAACTATTATATCATCAATTAGGTCTTACATACATCCATTTAACAATTAAAAGTAAATTCATGAAATAACCATCGCTTGAACCAATCACTTAACCAAGCTTATAACCAACATAAAACCATATAAATATCAGAGACATGAAAACCATTAAATCCACATATAAACTAGTGAAAAAGTAATAGAACTTAACTTTTATTAATCATAGGTGTTTTCGTTCAGTATTTTTGAGGTTGAGGGAGTAAACACATAGGAAAACATCAAAACCACTTTCCAACCTGGGATTTAGCCCTGCCAGCTTCAGAGAGGGATCTCCCTGTTTAATTTAGCTTTGCTTTTATATGAATTTTAGGCAAGCTATGACTGTACTTGTTTGATTTTTTTTATTGGTTTGGTTGATTTGAGTGGTATAATTCCATTAGGCTATGGAGTCAATAAACTAAAACTGGAGTTTGTTCATCATAGGTCAAGCTAGGTTACAGTAAATGGATCTTTTTAGAGTTTTAATGGATGGTGGAAAAGCAAAAGTGTAAGGTTTTAGTAGAGAAAAAAGAGAAATTAAGAATTATTTATCCTGATTTTAGTGGAAAACATTAAAATTAACAAAATCCATAGGGTGCTCTTGATAACGAATCTTATTTATCACAGTTTCTGTTGATTAATTTAGATTTAGAAAAGCAAAGGAAAGAAATAACAACATTTAAACATGAATAGACAAGAAACACATCACCAATACTTCAAAATTACAACATGCAGCAAAAATTACATTCAGAAATCAACACTAATACTTTGAACAATGAAGTATTTATAAACCGACAGTGTACTAATATCATCTAATCCTGGCAAAAGAATAGGCCATGTAGGTTGTTGAGGAAAACAATGGCCCTATTTGGTTGGTTTTTGTTGCTGAGTCATTCAAAATAGAATGAGATGCTGAACTGAAACTTGCGATGGCTACTGGGATGGAAACAATTTTCTCTACTCCTGAGTTAATTCTTATTTTAGTAAATTAAGTAACTCTTCCCATTTATTTTCATCTAGCATTGTTAACTTTGTCACCCTGCGGTAGATTTCATCTACCTCTGTATACTTAGCAAAAGTTGGTATCACGTAAAAATGTGTTTTACCTCATTCTGCACATGCAAGTCATTTGACATGGTCTCCAGAAAAGCCTTTGCTGTCATACTCCCTTTGATTCCACTTAACTTGATGTTGCTTTTGGCTACCTCTTTCATCTTCTGGATGTAGTCCTCTTGCGTGATCAGCTTGTCATTGATGACATAGATAATACGTAGTTAATTCTGCATTAGGGCTTCAATCCTATTTGTAAATTTGTTTACCTGCAACTCCAAGGTCTCACACCTTTCCTCCAACTGATCAATATGATTTCTCTTAGTCAAGACTTCCTTGACCTCTAGAATGGTGGCAGTTCTGTCACTGACTCCCATTTCCTCCACTTCATATCTGGACTTTCAATTTAAGAACCTAATAATATTGGTCGCTTAAGTTGGAATTTCTCCCAGCTTCTCCCTTTCTTACACAATGGTCTCAGTGGCCTTCTCTATTAACTCTTTTGCTCAAGTATAATTTGAATAGAAGGCCAAATCTCATTCATTGAGTAAATTATGTTCATCCAAATTGTTTCCTTGTCTTGGGCCATGGTCTAGCCAATAGATGTATCTCTCTCTACATGGCGTAGATTTTCCAAAAGTCTCTGAGATTTGTCCAATTCAGTAGTCTGAGCAGCTTTAACTTTGGTCTTCTGTACTTCCAAAGATTTAAGCTGCTCCTGCAAGGTCTCAATTTCCTTTGACTACAATGACATTTTTTGCAGTGTCTCTCCCACCTGTTCAACACTGGTTAAGTTGAAGTGGTAGGGGAAGTAGTTGTTCCTGTTGATGGAAATTGAGAAAGAGGTACAACATCCAAGGGAACAATGGCCATTTTCAAGTTGTCTTCCTTCTCCTTTATCAACTTTTCCATATCTTCTTCCATCTTCTTGATTTGTATGTTTTGATCAATAATTAGTTTCATCGTGTCTTCTTTCTGGGCTTCACCTTATGCAATGTCCTTGGTCATTGGATCTTCTTTAGTTGGCATCTTGAGCGGTTTCCTCAATGTTGCAATGTCCAATTTCTTCTTCTAATAATTTCTTCAGCGGCAATAACATCCTTAGGGTCATACCCTATCTTAATCACCAAGTCCTCCAAATACTTGATCATGTTGTCTTTGGCCAAGGAGGAGACCTTCTCCATCTTCAACTTTGACTGCACATTTGCAAAAGAGACATGCAATTTGGATAAAGACATGGCAGTGTTAGTGAGAGTGGAGGATATCATCTCACCAATTTGTTTGTGCATATCCACTTGATCAATGGGATGTATGTTCTTTGTACTGAACTCAAAGGTGGTGATCTTATAGCTAACTGCTGATTTGGGTTGTGAAGTCTGGGCCTAAAGGAAGGCCATCTACATTTTTCCATGTTTACTATCATATACTAACAGAAGTATACTTTGTGAACTAGAAGTCGGCTTCCAGAATTGGTTATAGGTGTTGTTCTTTAAGATTTCATTTCTAAGCTTTATTTCTCTGTAACTATCAAACATTTTTTTTTCTTTTTGTTGTCTCGGTAGTGTGTGTTTCCAGCTCGGTATCCTTATGACCCTATGAAGTTGAAGGTTCAAAAGGAGAAGTAGTGAACTTCATGGTTATTGGTGGAGAATCTGTGATGATGATAGTTGCCTCTTCTTCCATTTCTTTGTCTACTCTGGTATGTGAGTCACCTTGGGCCTCTTTCTATAACTAATTCTAAATTCTTTGGCTTCACTCCCTGTTGTAGATGATGACCCTTCCTCCCTCTGCCTTTTGCTGGATTTTTCCTGAGGAACAAGAGTCTGCAAATTGCAAGTGGACACAATCTTCTATTCAACTTCCTACAAGGTATTTTCTACCCATTCCAACTGATTGGCATATTGTTCTATGTCTGGCCTAGAAGTATGGACATAAGGAGTATTCTTATTGTCCACTCTGAGTTTTGAAATGAGGCCACAAGGGTCATAAGACCATGTGAAGCTCAAGTTGAACTTCATCTCCTTTAGTATCTTATCTGCCTCCTCCCCTACAGTTCTTGTGTTGTACACAAATGGGCCTACCTGTGTTTTAATCTTGAATTGTTCCTTTTTCTTTGCTACTACAAAGTGGATCTGATATAAGTTTAACATTTGCCTAATATATTCTAGTGCAAAGATCCTCATTGGGAGGTACTTGGGGAGTTTGTAGGGGACCAATTCACATCCATAGACTCTAATCTCTGTGTAGTTTTGGTACAGGTGCCAATCTCCGGTCTTTACTTGGTCTGATAGATGAAGAATCCTTTTGATCTCCTCATTGATTCTGGGTTGAAATGCACTATAGAGAATTTTCATAGCTGGATGAACAAAGTCTTCTATAAACTGTTTGTAGGTGAATTCCTATTATTCCTTCATAAGCAATGGGGTCCAAAAGGTCACTGGTTGTTGATGCCTTGCATCATCCAATTTCTGTAATCCAAAAGTGAACTTCTCTGCTTGACAATATATGAACATGTAAATAAAAACAAAGGTGTAATTGAACACCTGCTCTATGGGAAACATGATGAACTACTCATGGATATTGCCAACCAATAATTGACTGAAATCTAAAATTGTAGAGGGATTTCTATCTGAGGAAAATGTGGAGAGGAATATTCAAGTAGGTTCATTTAGGTTAGGTTGGAGGAATAGCTCGAGGAGGGTTGCATCTTGGAAGCTTGAGAAATGCTAGGAGGGACAGATGCTTGAGTTGTTGGCTACCCACTAATCATAATGGTAGCCTAGAATGTGAGAAAGGATAGAAAGAATTTGCTTGGCTTGATGAGGGAAAATGGAAGAAGGATAAGGAGGATTCTTCTTGTGAAATTGGGCATTCTCTAGCAAGAAAATCTCAAGAATCCTAGCTCTGGTGGAAAAATCCGTCTTTCGATAAAGCTAGGTGAGGGATTCTAGGGAGAAAGGGGAAAAAAATTTCATAGAAGGGGCCAACATCCTTTGATCAATAGATTTGGCTGTGACGGTGAAAAAGATGTCAGCTGTAGGTGCAATTATGTCTCTTTAGGCAGGGACATAACAAGCTTAGCATCTTCTGGTCAATTTTGGGGCTTGAAATGTCACAGGAAAGATATAGTGGGGGAGGATTGACTCCCATAGTCCTATCTCATCAATTTTATCAAAGCGTTTATCCTCTAACCAACAGTATAACTTGAGGAAATCACAGTCACAAAGTGTCTCAATTATCTGGTAATCCCTATTTGCCAATGGTGTGATCCAGATGGCTCCAAAGACACACAAAGGACAAAGAGGGTTTATGGAAGCTTGAAAATCAAAGTGATCAGAATGATTTAGAACTAGGACCAGAGCATAGATCTTTTCGTCCTGATTGCAGCGGTGTGAACGGTTTGTCAATCCAAGCTTGTATGAGGGAGAACAAACCAATAAAAGTTCTAGTCAAAAGTCGGACTATGGACAAGGTTTAAGCGTCATACAATTTGACCGACCCCGGGGCATGAAACGTAGCTCCAAAAAGTGGTCGAAATTGTGGCCTCGTTAATTTGCCCAATATCCCTTATTTTCTAATGATTTGAGAAACACTTCTATTTTAATAAAAATTCAAAAAAAAATTATTATGAGGTGGTGGGCCATGACCCCTGCTACCTCCCTTCCCAACCGAATTACAGCATATAATGTTAAATTTGGGTCGACGGGCCATGACCCCTACTGACCCTCCAACCAACACCATACAAAATAATTTTAAATATGGCTCGGTAGCCATTATCCCATTGAGCCCTCCAACCTCCCGTTAACCATATTATAACTTAATACGGGGTCGGTGTGGGCCACCTCCAGTGGACCCGGCCCACACCCAACCTCCATACACATAAATGCCATCATATAAAATGAGTCCAGTGGGAGTTGAACCCATGGGTGGTGGGAGGGTCGGCCCCATCCACGCGGTAGCACACGGTACACCAAAACAAATGTGCCAACAAAGATTTCATGTGCTCTATTTTATACAAGGCGTTACGGAGGGTTATGGGGTGGGCCACCCAATGTGGACTCGACCCCCAAAATGAATATATAAGTGGTTTAAAAAAAAACAAAAGGAGTATTAAATGGAGGGGTTGAGGTTTGACCACTCGACCTCCTCCTTACTACTTAGATATTCATACTAATCTTCCCAAATGGGTTTTTTGTAAATTCCACCCTCCAAAAGCTTATATAAACCCATATTTTGTTAGTGTGCCTAGGCATGGAGGAACCAGGAGCGTGCATAGAAATTGAGGCAAAATTTTTAATTAATTTGTTTGCACTTGGAACCATAAGCCCAGAGAGGAGGCAAGCAGAACCATGATTGGGCAAAATTCTTAGGAGGGTGAAATTTTTGCAGTGTCCAAATTGGACAAATTTTATGTCGATATTACACCTCTCAATGACACGAACCTAATGGCATAGTCATAAATTTTGATATGAGCAGCAGATTTTCAGAGGACCCGGAGGAGGGAATCTTTGAGGAATCTAGCAGGAATCTAAAAGATTCCTTAAGCCTTAAATTTTCATTTTCTCAGAATTCAAAAATTTGACAGTCGATTTCGCACTATTCAACGCCACAAATATAATCGTGCATTCATATTTTCCATTTCATCATTTCAATTTTAGGTGAATTTTCTAAGTGGAGTGCAGGTGTCAGCATTCAACGTGCAAGCAATCATTCCCATGAGGTTCGACACCATGAGATGGATGGTCCGGCCAGATTCAGAAATTTGACATCCTTTTATTCAAATGGCTTTAGGATGCAAGGTATATGCATTATGTTCATGTACTTCTTTTGCTATGCATTTTGTTGCACATATCCTTGTTTGATGTTTGATGTGGGATCTTGTTTCTTGCTTGTTTCATGATTCTTGCTTGATGTGATGCAGAATCATTCATGGGATGTACTCGTTGTCATGATTCGACATGTTTCTTTTGAGATCCATTTTTCGTTATGTTGATGGGATACTGATGTGTCACCATGTATGATTGCATTGAAATCCCTTTTATGCCATGTTGGCGGGATGTTCATTATCATCATGCATGAGTTTGTGTCATACTGACAAGAGTCCTTTTGTGACTGAGAGTTCCTGTAGCTGAACATCTCTTGGTGCCACTCCTGTGTGAGGGCATTTTCCTTGTATGATAGTGACATCACCTCTTATGTACATCATCACTAGTGATAACACTTAATGCAACGACCTATACCATCTTAACACCGGGGCCCAAAGACATAGTCCCTCCTGGACGAACTCCATTAAAAACATCTTGTTATTTTATGTTTTTGCTGATTTTAATGTCCCTTATTCTTTACAACATGTAGATGTATTTGTTTATGTTCTTTTAAAAATGCAATTTAACACATCACAGAAGTAAAAGGTCTTGGAAGGGTCCTTTGTCACACCCAGACCCAGATCAAGTGGTATCAGAGCGGTATTTCCGTGGATGTGAATTGCAAGAGTGAACAATGGAATGTGCAACAGCAGAGGATGAAAAAGCAATGTATGAGACCATGCTCAAAATTTCCAAAAGGCTAGAAATAATGTATGAAACTCTACAGAAAGAGATAGAGGAAAAGGAGCGGTTGCAGCTTCAGTTGCAAGCCACGGAAGAGGCCCTGGAGGAACTGAAGCACAACAAACAAAATCTTCAAACAGAGAACACTGAATTGAAGATGCTAAATCTACATGAAGAGGATGAAAAACATAGTTTTCTATGACAGCTGCAAGCAAAGGGCAAGGCCTTGGAAAAACTGCAGCGTAACCCATGTGAGGTAAAAAATAGTTATCCATCCTCATGTATGTTTCCTGATGATGATTTCGCTATTTTTTTAAATCATACGACAGGAATTGGCTCCAAACACTTGAAGAGAATGGGGTATGAAGGAAAAGGCTTGGGTGTTAATGGCTAAGGCATTGTCAACCGCATCAAAGTAGAAGAATTGCCTCATTAGGTAAGACTTGGGTATGTCGGAATGGAAGTTGGGAAATGCATCGAGATAGCTAGAGAACCACCAACAACAAATGATGAGAACCCCTCATTAGTTCTTTCCAAATCAACAAAGGAGGTAAAAGATGTTGATTTCCTTTCGGTTTCATCTTCACATAGTATGATTTCGATTGGAGATTTGGAGATCCCAATTACAGGGACAAACGTGAGGCTTCTTACCAGGACGAGGCACGAGGACGAAAAATAACTTGGTGTTATTAACCAAGGCATAACTCAACCATTGGAGGTTGTGTAGAGACCTCAATTTTTAGGCTTGGGATACACCGAAGGAGAATGCTCAAAGGTATCAAATGCTTCCAAGACATCGTTGAAATCATTGGGGAAAGATAATGATGGGAACACATCCCCATCATCCCATGGTAGATTCCATTGTAGGGAAAGAGCTGAGGAAAGCTCTGATTTCCATACATACACCAGAGACAGCAAGGAAATGTATAATCACTCTCGATATTCAAATGTTAATTTCGGTTATAATCATGTTGTTAGAAATGAACATGAACCATGGAATTGAAAATCATGTACCTTTCATGGATAACATAACCATACATTTTCTAAGTGTTGGAAAAGAATGGAAACGCACAAAAGGATGAGGCATGAAAGGCCCTCTCAACAACAGGCAAAGAAACATGTTAAGCAAATCTAGAGGAAGAAAACCTATTGCAACCATTGCAACAAAAGTGGCCATCAAAGAGCCACTTGTTGGAGGCTCCATCCAGAGCATCACCTTAAAGACAAAGTTTCGATGCATGAACAAGGTGAAATAATTGTTCGACAAGAAAAAACACCACAAGGGGATGACCTATTCACAATGATAAGTGAAAAATGGTTTCTAGATATGTTAGCTTGTCATGGTCATGCTTTTGTAAATCATTTTTCGCATTTTAAAATGTAAAAGTGATGATGTGTGTTCCATCACTTGTTAAGAAACATTGATGTATGGTCTTATTTTGAGTTGCTTTTTAAACTCTGAATGTGATGTTTGTGTTTCCATCACTTGCCAAAACAAATTGGTGTTTGGCCTTATTTTTGTAAATCATGTATTGTAATGATGATATGTTTTTCATCACTTCTTGGAGCAACAATGATATGTTGGTCTTGCTTTAGTAGCTGAGGTATTTTGTCCATATTGATGTAAACTTGACCACCGAGTATGTGTTATAACTCATGGCAAGTATGGGATGCTTGGATCATTAGTTGGCCATGAAAGACAAGCATGTACTTTGCAAAAAAATGTACAACAAGTTGTAGAGGTTGCAGGTGTCAATTCATCACTTAAGGATCTAAAGAACAAAGGTGAAGGAAATGGAAGCAAGACCTTTCTTAGGATGATTGTGATGCAGACAAGGTACAGAGAAGTTGCAGATTATTTGTCATGATTTTGGAGGACCAAAAGCTCCTTAGTAGGGAGGATTGATCGAGGTGGCTCCAAAGACACACAAAGGAAAAAGAGGGTTTATGGAAGCTCAAAAATCAAAGTGATCAGAATTCTTTCGAACTAGCACCAGAGCATAGATCTTGTCGTCTTGATCACAGCATTGTGAACAGTTCATCGATCCAAGCTAGTATGTAGGAGAATGAGCCAGTCAAAGTTTTGGTCAAAAGTTCAACTGTGGGCCAGGTTTAAGTGTCCTACAATTTGACCAACCCCGGGGCATGAAACCTAGCTCTTAAAAGCGGTTGAAATTGTGGCCTCATTAATTTGCCCAACATCCTTTATTTTCTAAAGTTTTGAAAACACCTCTATTTTAATAAAAATTCAAAAAAAAATATTATGAGGTGGCGGGCCATGACCCCCGCCACCTCCCTTCCCAACCGCATTACAAAATGTAATATTAAATTTGGGTCGATGGGCCATGACCCCCGCCGACCCTGCAACCAACAGCATACAAAAATAAATTTAAATATGGCTCAGCGTCCATTACCCCACCAAGCCCTCCAACCTCCTATTAACCATATTATAACTTAATATGGGGTGGATGTGGGGCATATCCGGTGGACCCGGCCCATACCCAACCTCCATATACATTAATTTCATTAGATAAAATGAGGCTAGTGGGAGTTGAACCCACGACCGATAGGAGGGCCAGCCCCGCCCACGGGATAGTCCCATTGTACACCAAAACAAATGCGCCAACAAACAAATCACACCAACAAATATTTAATGCGCTCCATTTTATATAAGGCATTATGGAGGGTTATGGGCCAAGCCTCCCAATGCGGAACCAACCCCCAAAATGAATATATATGTGGTTTTTAAAAGAAAACAAAAGGAGTATTAAAATGGAAGGATTGGGGTTTGAGCACCCAACCTACACCTTACTACTCAGGCATTCATACCAATATGCTCAAACGGGATTTTTGTAAATTCCTCCCACCAAAAACTTATATAAACCTGTATTTTGTTAGTGCGCCCAAACATGGAGGAACTAGGAGCGTGCAAGGAAATCAAGGTAGAATTTTTGATTAATTTATTTGCAGGTGGAACCATGAGCCCAGAAATAAAAAACTATCTAACTTATCCACTATTTCTCCTATTTACCTAGATTAAACTGTTGGATAAACCTTCATTCTCTATCTAGTTTACAGAAATTTAAAGAATTCTAATCATGATTACATAGTATGACTAAACTAAAGCAAGTGATTGTGGCATTTTGAACAAGCTGCACACAACTTTATTTTACGTAAATTATGAAAAAAACATGTATGAGTAGTGGCATTTAGGCTTGCAACACTTTAAGTATTATTCTTTTTTTATTTTCTTTCTTTTTGGTGGGGTTTAATCTCTTCTCTCTTTTTTTCAATATTTTTGTTTTTCTCTTTATTCTCCTTCTTTGTACCCTCTTTTCATTTTTATTTCATTTTTTCTTTTTATTTGGAAATCATTGGGAGATTGATAAGTATTTATGATATAGGATTCTTGAGACACGTCACTCAATTACCTTGAGATCCTATAAATTATAGGACCCTAACAATGGCTCCAGCTATGGATGACACTCTCCCTGTGAGGTGCCAAGAACATATGATCAATAGCCCTAAGTTATTATTTCAGCAATATCCACCTCTGATTTCTTTGTTACAATATTTTATGATAACTCGTCAATAGAAGCTCAGGGCCTTCTTTGCATTCCTCAACATCTGCTAATAGGTTACCCAATCCACAAAATAAAGACAATGATATATACAATGATAAATGGTAAGAAAATATCTAATGCTCAAAAAATAGTGTTTGAGTGTCCTGCCATTGACAGGTCCACCAGGTAATTATGTGCCATCTAAATTTCTGATAAAGAATGTATTATTTCCTCTAAAACCATAAATGACATAAGGACCCATCCGCAAGTTATCAAATCTTCCATGTTTCCCTTTATCCTCTGTTCTTGAACCCCGCTTTAAGACTTTGTCATGGTGAAATCATCCACCTTTGTCCTTTTCTCAATTTTTTTTTAATATTCTCGTAAATGACTTGAGCCTCGTTATAAACTTCTTCTCTAGGTTGTTGCAATTGAATAGTTTGATCAATCCTCATTTGAATATCATTTAGCTCAACCTCCAATTCCTGAATTAACTTCATGACTGGGACTCCCAAAGAGGATGGAAAAACTGCATCCATTCAATAAACCAATTGGTATGGTGATATGCCAATTGATTTCTTTGTGGTGATCCTATCTGACCAAAGTGCATTTATGAGTTTTTTGTACCATGACTTCTTGTTATCTACTAACAGTTTCTTGATAATATTCACCAGTCTTTTGTTTGAAGATTCAGTCATCCCATTACCTTGTGGGTAATAAGAAGTTGAATGCCCCTGGTATTTATTTCAGAAATATATCATTTTCTTAGACTTAAAGGCTGCAACATTGTTTGTAATAAGTTTGTTTGGGTGGCCAAATCTAGACATGATGTTGGTTTCCAAGAATTTGATAATCACAACATCTGTGGCTAGTCTAGAAGGGATGGCTTCAATCCATTTGGTAAAGCAATCAATAGCGGTAAGGATCCACTTATGTTGAGTAGAGGAGGGAGGATGGATTTCTCCAATGAAATACAATCCCCATTGTTGGAAAGAGCTCTCAACAGATATGGGCTTCAAAGGTAAAGGTAAAAGTTTTCTTTTTCCCTCAAAGATTTGACACTTATGATAATAGGTTACCTTTTTATGGACACTTGGAAAAAGTGTAGGCTAGTTAAAATGACTGTAAGGATCTTATTGGTAGTGGTTTTCAAATTTAGGTGGCCACCATAGTCACCTTCATGGAATTCTTGCATATTTCTTTCTGCATCATCACTCAATAGACACTTTAGTAGAAGACCACCAACATACTTCCAATATAAAACATTTTCTATGATGCAAAATTTGAATGCTCTTAATTTAAGAAATCTATCCTTTGTTTTGGTTAGACCAAGGGGGAATTTAAATTAAATAAAATGCAAATAAGGTCAGCATACCAGCATGGAAAATTTTAGGGGCTAATATTCGCAAGTGGGCTAATTTTCGATGGTTTTTCCAAAAAAAGGATTCGCCAATTTCTATGTTTTTCTAAAGTTGATTTGCCCAAATTTTATAATATAAATTTATTTTACCTTAAAATTTTCCAAAACTGTATAATGACTATATATAAAACCATTATAAATTTGCATGTATTTACAAATATATCAACAAACATTTTGTAATTTTCAATTTGGAGACTAGTAAGATTCACCAAGGTTTCTAAACTTTAAGACAAATTTTTATCCTTAAAATTTTTCTTGCATACCAGGGGGAGGTCATGAAAGCCTCATCAAGTTGTGGAGTTGCCTGTTACTCTTGATCATCCAATTCAGCTATAAAGTTAATATCTAAAGCATTAAAATTATATTCAACCATCAATTTCTCTAATCCCTATCCTTTGATGAGCTTAGTTAGCTTGATTTCCATGTCATATTATAGAATGATGGAAATCCATTTGCCTCTTTTGCCCTCTGGTCCATTCTATGTCAAAATATATTTAACAACATCATTAGGTACATAAGCAATTACATGGGAATGAACAATATATACTATGAAATATTTAGTTGCTTTTATTAGTGCAAAATCTTGCTTTTCCATTATGTTTTACTTGAGTGTAGCATCCCGTAAATCCTTGTTAAAGAAAGAAATGGGCTGTTCATATCCATCAGCATTTTGCTACAAAAGGACAGTTGCAACAATATGTTCAGAGGCAAAGGAAAAAATTATAAAATATTAGTAAAATCAGGGCTAATAAGGACTGGTGCTTTTGTGAAGGCCTTTTTAACATGGTCAAACGATTTCCTAGCTTTGATGTTCCCCCTGATTTCAGAGTCTCGTTTTAGCATGTTTGTGATATTTCTGAGAAGTTCTGCAAGGTTAGGGATAAATATTCTCACGAAATTTATTCTCCCAATGAATGACAGAAGCTCTCTAATATTTCTTGGATGATTTATTTTAGAATAGCTTCAATCCTTTTAGTATCAATTATAACACCTTCCTTAGATATAATGTGACCAAGAAGTTTTCCTTTTTCAAGACGAAACATTGTTTTCTTAGGATTTAATGATATCCCAAACTTTCTTCACTATTAGAAAACTCTCCTAAGGTGCATGAGATGTTCTTCTTCAGATTTAGAATATATAGTTTTGTCATCCAGATAGATCACAATAAATCTACCAGTTTCATCAACAAAAGCAATATCCATTGTTCTCTGAAATGTGGCTCCAACATTCATTAATCCAAAAGGCATCTTCACATACATGAAGGTAACCCAAAGAGTAGTAAAGGCTATTTTTTCTTGATCATGTGGATGAATTAAAACCTGATTATAACCTGAAAATACATCTGATAAGGAAATCCTAGAAGATCCAACTACCTTTCGTAAAATATGATCCATTTGGGTAAGGGATAGTTGTCTTTTAGGGAAACTTTTTTTAGGTTTTGTGAAATCTATGCACGATTTGATTTCACCTATTTTCTTCCTATTTGGCACAATGTTGGAAACCCATTTAGAGTACCTAAGAGGAAATATGATTTTAGAACCATACATCCTTTTGATTTCCTTCTCAATTAAAGGCATCAAAACTGGGTTTATTCTTCGAAGTTTCTGTTTAAAGGGTTTTTGATCTTCTTTAATGGGAATTTTTTGTTGTATGATTTCAGTGTCACATGTTTTAATATCTTCATAGCTCTAGGAAAAAACATCACTAAATTCCTTGAATAAATGAATATACTTTTTCTTTTCATCTGTTGGGATCGATTTAGACTGTTTTATAATCTTTGGGTCTTTTTCAGTACCTATATTACTATCTTCAACTGATGTTCCTGAGGGCTCAATCTTGGGTTTTTTACCCACATCATTGAAATCAAATAGTTCTTCTAATGGAGCTAGACCTCTAGGAAAAATATTATATCTAAGCTGGAGTGTTTCAAACTTATTTTTTTGGGTCAATTTGAAACAATTTTGGTTTATTTACAACTTTATCTAAGGGATTATTTACATCTAAATTATCTAGTTTCCTTTTTGGATCAAAATGTTCAATAATTTTACTATCTCCTTCAGATTCCAAATCAATACTATCATCTTGAAATTCATCTTTGGATTGCAGGAAAATATCAATTTGTTTATCATTTCCAAATCACTGCCAATATATTATGTTATTAGGTACAGCTAGTCGGTGTTTTACCTCCAATATATATTCTTGATTAGGATAAGGCATTTTGCAAGAGCTAGCTAAAAAAGACAGATTGTTTGGAATGATGTTTTGTTTTCTAGGGATTGTAAAAGGGTCATATTCAAGGAAACTTTCTAGGAAATTTAATACAACATTTCTGTATGCTTTCATCCTGAGATGTTTGGCAGAATATTTTCCTTTAATCTGTTTAATAATTAATTCGACATCTCCTTAGATATAAATTATTTTAGCACCTAACCTTTTTAGCAATTTCAAACCCAGAATGAGGGATTCATACTCTACTATGTTATTAGCGCATTTAATATTAAGCCTATATGAATGAATGACCTTGAGCATGACTATTTCCTGTGTTAACCACCAAAATTCCCGCTCTAGTACCATCCTTGTTGCAAGAGCCATAAAAAATGTTCCAAAGAGGTTCAGGAGGAGTTTTCAGTTCTTTTATTTGGGTTTGGGCTAGGTCTAATTTAGAAACCTCCTTCTCAGCACTGATTACTTGATTGTTGATATCCCCATCATTATAAAGAATAATTGAATCTAAATCTGAATGAACTGAATAAATTGGATAATTTTGAGGTCTGTCTTGAGTACTCACCATAAATTTCATTAAGATTTCCCTATATAGTCTCCTTTGCTGCCCAAAAATTGGTATGGTAGAAAAGGTCACGCCCATTTGTAGGGTTCCTTATAATTTTGATCCCCATGAGAGTGACAACAACATGCCATACTTAGGGAGAATGTCTACAACCACTATATCCATCACTAGTCTTTTAGTAGGGATTTGCGCTAAAGTAACACATAGGTCTTTGATAAGATCTAGGCATCTAAATTTGCTAGAATCAGAGTATAAGTCTTTGTATGGTCTAGTAATGTCAAGTACTAATTTCTCCATCACATTTTTAGGCATTAAATTATGGGATGTACCTGAATCTAGCATAGCATTATGGGGAATTTTATCATGAATATTCAAACTGACATAGAATGGAGGGAATCCTCCTTCTTGTGGTTTGCCTTCAAATTCCGACCCAAATAAGAGTTCATGTTGGTCATCATTCAAACTTACAAAGTTAGTGTTTTCCCTAATGTTTAAGGCTTTCATTACTTCGGGTATGTACATGTTGTTGTTCATTAACTCTATGAGAGGAATAGGGATTTTTATTTTTCCCGCTTCATTATCAATATTGAAAGATGTTTGATTCTTAATTAAGTTAGGAAGTTCATCTTTCTCTTTAATTTTTTTTGTGATAGGCTCCTTTTGTTGGCTGGTGGTTGGGACATCTGTTTGAGTTGTTTTAGAAGCACTGTTAGCAACCTTTTTGACAGGGATTTCTACCTTTTACTTACCATAATTGTCCATAATTTTCTTAAGAAGGCTATCTGTTGTTTTCCTAGGTTCATTTTTAGATGAATTCTTAGCAAGTTGTTATGAGATTTTGGGATTGGGTGTGTCTGTATTCTTTTTGCTTCTAAGGTTGTACTGCCTATGGACTTCCATTATGGCATTTTCAAACCCTTTTTTTTTATTCATTTGACACTTCAGAATCCAATTCATTTTGGGCTATGAGAAAAATTTCTTGCTCCTCTTGAGTGAGGAAAATTGTTTCATCATCATTTACCCCCAACAAATTTATTTTATTATCATCCAAATCTTCCATGATATTCCACTCATCATCTGTGTAATTTTCCTGAAAAGGAGGCTGAACCTATTGGTCTGGACCCCTTTGTTCTCTTTGTTTAATTTTGGGAACATTCCTTCTAAAGTGTTGGTTTATAGTTTGAGGGGCATTTTGGTTTTTTCTTGCTTGAGTTTGGTCCTTAATTTCCATCCTTTGCATCATTTGATTCACTCCTTTGACTAAGTTATCAATCTTATGATCAACAATAGAAGTAGAAGGTTCTTATTTTATGGTAACTCTACGTTTAGACTTCAGTTTGACTTTTTTGTCTAGGATGTTAGCTTCAACTCTAATTACATTTGCTTGCATTTCTTCCAAAGTTGACAGGTCTCTCTCTCTAAGTTGATATTCAATGTCTACATGGAAGCCATCTAGAAAATTAATTAGAACTAGGCCAGGGGAGGGCTTGATGTCTTATCAAATGGATTTGTAA
Source organism: Pinus taeda (assembly GCA_000404065.3). Taxonomy (NCBI): domain Eukaryota; kingdom Viridiplantae; phylum Streptophyta; class Pinopsida; order Pinales; family Pinaceae; genus Pinus; species Pinus taeda. Next base: position 13,687 of record APFE031509865.1, on the reverse strand, counting down.
AAATTATTAAACCATTCATAATATTCTTCCACACTTTCATTTGGTTTTATTTTCAGTCTTTTATATTCATTTAGGAGTTGAAGTGGATTCTTCTTGATCTCCCATATAGATAAGAAATTTTTATGGAAAGCATCAAGATTGGTTATACTCCCTATAGGTAAACTCCTAAACCATTTATTGACATCACCTCCTAGACTTTGGGCAAACAATATCATTTTAACTTCAACTTCATCTACTTGTTGGAGGTCAAATACATCATTCATCCTATCTACATGTTACTGCGCAGTATAAGCACTAGTGTTATCAAAGGTCACAATTTTAGATTGATAATATCCAGGAATAACATTCAGCTAGTCTGGCAACACCGAAGGTGTATACCTTCCTACCATAACTGTTGTGGAAGATTTACTTGAAGATGGTCCTAATGTAAGTGTAGTTTTGATAATTATAGGGATAGAAGGCACAAACGTTTGGGAAACCAAAGGTGAGGAGGTTGATACTATGGAATGAGTAGCATTGGCAGGTTTTAGATGAACTGACTAGGAGAATTGACTAGACAAAGAGGACGTTGCAACTGTTAAAGAAGAAAATTCAACAGACTGTTGAATAAAGGCTTCTTCAATAGCTTGGTCCAACACTGAAACTAGACCTTGAAATTTTTCAAATTGTTGTAAGGATTCAAGATCGGGATATCTTTCAAGGAGTTGGGTTTGGGGTATATATGGTTGCAGTATGGCTTCATCTATGGTAGTTTGACCTACAAAATCCTTAGACTTAGATCTAAACAAACTCTGCTCAAAAGGAAAATCAAATTCTATATCTTGTAACGTTTCAAATTTCTCTGGCAGAGAATTAGACTTGATAAAGGAATATTCTTTGGGAGAGAACTAAATCTAGACAAACGAATATTACTACCTTGACTCTTGGTAAGGATTTTCTTTCTCACCAATTTCTCAGGGTTATGTACAATTTTAGCAGGGTTGGGATCAGGGTGAGATCTGGTGTAAATTCTCTTGGGAGCTAGGGCTATGAAAAATCATCACACAAAAATTAAAAGAAGAATAATGACACACTAAATATATACAAAATAACAACCTCGGGCCATGTAATTCATAATGATACAGCAATTTCTTATTGAAATGTTGATTTAAAAACAAGGGAATAATAATGTTTTGGATTAAAATGTACTCTTCCCTAGTGTGGTCACCACTATGTTCTCATTCTGTATTTTTGAGGTTAAGGGAGTAAACACATAGGACAACATCAAACCACTTTGGAAGTCGGGATCTAGCCCTGCCAGCTTCAGAGAGGGATCTTCCTGTTTAATTTAGCTTTGTTTTCATATGAAATTTAGGCTATCTATGAATCTCCTTGTTTGTTTTGTTTGATTGTTTTGGTTTATTTGAGTATTATAATTCCATTGGGCTATGGAGTCTATAAACCAAAATTGGAGTTTGTTCATCAATTATTAAAGGAGTTCTCACAAGGCAAGCCAGGTTGCAGCAAATGGATCTTTTTAGAGATTAAATGGATGGTGGAAAAGCATAAGTGTAAGGTTTCAGTAGAGAACAAAGAGCAATTAAGAATTATGTATCCTAACTTTAGTGGAAAACATTAAAATTAACAACAACCAAAATAGGGTGCTCTTGATAATGAATCCTATTTATCACAATTTATGTTGATTAATTCAGATTTAGAAAAATAAAGGAAAGAAATAGCAACATTTAAACATATAAAGACAAGAAACACATCACCATTTAAGACACCAGATGAATCATGTGGAAGGTCCCTGTATTATTGATGATCCAGTACTTCAAAATTACAATATGTAGCAGAAATTACATTCAAAAATCAACACTAATACTTTGAACAGTGAAGTATTTATAATAAAAATTACAATAATTCTTTACAAAATCGTTTTCAAACCGACAATGTATTATTATCCAAATTACAAACTATATCATCTAATCCTGGAAAAAGAATAGGCCATGTAGGTTATTGAGGAAACCGATGGCCTTGTTTGGGTGGTTTCTATTGCTAAGTCATTCAAAACAGAATGCAATGCTGAAATGAAACTTGCGCTCACTATTGTGCTAGAAAACCTTTTCATTGCTGCTAAGTTACTACTTATTCTAGTAAATAAAGTAACTCTTCCCATCTCTTTCCATCTGGTACTGTTAACTTTGTCACCTTGTGGTTGATTTCATCTACCGTTGTATACTTAGAAAAAGTTGGTTTCATAGTAAAAATGTGTTTTACCTCATTCTACACATGGAAGTCATTTGACATGGTCTCCAAAAAAGCCTTTGTTGTCATACTCCCTTTGATTCCACTGAACTTGATGCTGCTTGAGCTACCTCTTTCATCTTCTGGATGTAGTCCTACTCAGTTCTCAGCTTATCATTGATGACATAGACACTGGGTAGTCCCTTCTGCATTAAGACTTTATTCCCATTTGTAAATACGTTTACCTATAGCTCGAAGGTCTCAAACCTTTCCTCCAACTGGGAAATAACATTTCTCTTAGTCAAGACTTTCTTGACCTCCGGAATGGTGGTAGTTTTATCATTGAATCCCACTTCCTCCAGCTCATATCTAGACTTTGAATTTAAGAACCTAATAATATTGGCTACTCCAGTTGCCATTTCTCCTAGATTTTCCCTTCCTTACACAATGGTCTCAGTGGCCTTCTCTATTAAATATTTTTGCTCAAATATAATTTGAATAGAAGGCCAAATACCAATCATTGAATCAAGTATGTTCATCCAAATTGTTTCCTTGTCTTCGGCCAAGGCCTAGACAATAGATTTATCTCTCTTTTCCTGGTGCAGGTTTTCGAAAAGTCTGTGAGATTTGTCCAATTCAGTAGTCCAAGAAACTTCATCTTTGGCCTTCTGGACTTCCAAATCTTTAAGTTTATCCTGCAATGTCTCAAATTCCTTTGACTACAATGACATGTTTTATAGTGTTTGTGCCACCTGTTCAACACTGGGTGTTTGAGTTGAAGTGATAGGGGTAGTTTTTGTTCTTGTTGATGGAAATTGAGAAAGAGGTACAACATCCAAGGGAACAATGGCCATTTTCAAGTTGTCTTCCTTCTCCTTTATCAACTTTTCCAATTCTGCTTCCATCTGCCTTATCTGTATGTTTTGATCAATAATTAGTTTCATCATGTATTCTTTCTCAACTTCATCTTATCCAGTGTCCTTGGTCATTGGATCTTCTGGAGATGGAAGCTTGAGCTGTTTCCTCAATGCTGCAATTTCCAAGTTCTTATTCTTAATAATTTATTCAGCACAAATGATATCCTTAGGGTCATACCCTATCTTAATCAACAAGTAATCCAAATACTTGATCCTATTGTCTTTGGCCAAGGAGGAGATCTTCTTCATCTTCAACTGTGACTTCACATTTTCAAAAGAGACATGCAATTTGTATAAAGACATGGTAGTGTTAGTGAGAGTGGAGGATATCATCTCACCAATTTGTTTGTGAATCTCCATTTGATCAATGGGATGTATGTCCTTTGTACTGAACTCAAAGGTGTTGATTTTGTAGCCAGTTGCTGATTTGGATTGTGTAGTCTGCACCTAAAGGAAGGCCATCTGCATTTTTCCATGCTCAGTATCATATACTGACAGAAGTCTACTTTTTGAACTGGAGATCTACTTCCAAAATTGGTTGAAGGTGTTGTTCTTCAAGATTTCATTTCTGAGCTTTATTTCTCTGTACCTATCAAACATTGTTTTTTATTTTTCTATCTTGATAGTGTGTGTTTCTAGCTTGGTCACCTTATGAACCTATGAAGATGAAGGTTCAGAAGGAGAAGTAGTGAAATTCATGGTTGTTGGTGGAGAATAGGTGATGATGATATTTTCCCCTTCTTCCATTTCTTTGTCTACTTCTGGTTTGTGAGTCACCTTGGGCCTCTTTCTGTAGCTGATTATAAATTCTCTGGATTGACTCCCTATTGTAGATTATGACCCTTCCTCCCTCTACCTTTTACTGGATTTTTCCTGAGGAACAGGAGTTTGCAAATTGGAACTGGACTCAATCTTCTATTCAACTTCCTGCAGGGTATTTTCTGCCCATTCCAAGTGATTGGCATATTGTTCTATGTCTGGACTAGAAGTATGGATATAAAGAGTATTCTTATTGTCCACTTCGAGTTTTGAAATGAGGCCACAAGGGTCATAAGAACACGTGAAGCTCAAGTTGAACTTCATCTCCTTTAGTATCTTATATACCTCCCCCCTACAATTCTTGTGTTGCACACCAATGGGCCTACCTGTGTTTTAATCCTGAATTGAGATTTTTTCTTTGCTACTACAAAGTGGATCTCATATGAGTTTAACATTTGCATGATATATTATAGTGCAAAGATCCTCATTGGGAGGTACTTAGGGAGTTTTTAGGGGGCCAATTCACATCCATAGACTCTAACCTCTGTGTAGTTTTGGTACAGGTACCAATCTCTGGTCTTTTCTTTGTCTGATAGATGCAGAATCCCTTTGATATCTTCACTGATTCTGGGCTGAAATGCACTATAGAGAATTTTCATAGCTGGATGAGAAATTTCTTCTATAAAATGTTTGTAGGTGAATTCCTATTGGTCCTTCATGACCAACGAGGTCCAAAAGATCACTGGTTTTTTATCCCCTGCCTCATCCAATTTCTGTAATGCAAAAATAAACTTATGTGTTTGATAATATATGAAAATGTAAATCAAAACAAAGGTATAACTGAACACTTGCTCTATGGGCAACTTGATGAACTACTCATGGATATTGTCAGCCAAGAATTGACTGAAATATAAAATTTTAGAGGGCTTACTGTATGTGGAAAATGTGGAGAGGAATCCTAAAATAGGTTCATCTATGCACTGATCAGAATGGTAGCCTAGAATGGGAGAAAGGATAGAAATAATTTTCTTGGACTGATAAGGGAAAATGGAAGAAGGATTAGAAGGATTCTTCTTGGGAAATTGGGCATTCTTTAGCAGGAAAATCTCAAAAATCCTAGCTCACGTGGCAAAATCCAGCTTTTGAGAAAGCTGGGTGAGGGCTTCTAGGGAGAAAGAGGCAACATTTTCCACAGAAGGGGATATCATCATTTGATCAATAGATTTGGCTATGATGGTGAAAAGGATTTCATTTGTAGATGCAATTATGGCTCTTTGGGCAAGAACATAGAAAGCTTGGCATCTTCTGGTCAATTCTGGGGCTTGAAATATCACAAGAAAGATATAGTGGGGGAGGTTTGACTCCGATAGTCCTATCTATTTAGTTTTATTAGAGTGTTTATCCTCTAATAAATAGTATAACTTGAGGAAATCACATTCACAAAGTGTCTCTGTTATCCAGTAATCCCTCTCTGCCAATGGCGCGCGATCTAGGTCTACAGAAGGTTGAATTAATGGGTTAAGGGCCTAGTCCTAGGTCTTGGCTTTAGGAGGCATGAATATAGTAGTTTATGAACAAAATTAATAGACAAAGGAGGCTTACCGGGCTCATAAACAATAGTCTGTGAAGCAAAAATAATAGGAAGGTCAGCGACTGTCGAGATGTTGGTGGCGAAGAAGCTCTGACGGAGGTCACTATAGGAAATAATGGATAGCAAAAAGCAATAAGAAGTAAATATTGAGCACGATGAGCTTGGGATTTATTTAAACAAAAAGGAAAAGTCCTTTTGGACATGGCACAGGGTCGTTACTGAACCATTATTTGAGAGAATTAAATTAGAAACAGGTGTTAAGTGGGAATACATTTAATTGGAGCAACAATCGAGATAGGTGGCAGGAGGAGAGTAGTGGACGAGTGGTGGGGGCGCAACAGGAACACATGTAGGACATGTTTTTTCTGGAGGGGGTTATGGGTCATAAGTATTATTTGCAGGGGGGTGTGAAATCACCTGGACGTGCCATGTAGGGAGTAGGGCATGAAGGAAGAAACTTCCTTCTGGACCGCCCCCTCCAAGAGGTAAAGGGAGAATGCAAAGGGGGGCCAAAAAAGGATAATGGTCGTGGATGGAGTGGGGGACAAGATCCGAAGGTGTTGAATGTGATGAAGGTTTAATTACAAACGACAAAATAATTTGTTCGCTTGCACCTACATGATTGTCTTTTCAAAATTAGGATAAGGGGGAAAATATATGGTGTGAAGCACTTTATCCCTGTGCATATAATTATCCTAAGGGATAAATAATAAAATATTTTTAAATACGTAGTGCATAGTATGCATTTTTCCCCTCTTTTCCCTATCCTGAAACTTAGGATAAAATTTATGCATGATGATATTTAAGCAAACCTACAAATCTACCTACCCCTAGCTAGACTAGCATTTTTTATTTTGATGTCTAGGGTGCACTCAAACTAGAAAACCCATTTTTATTTTCTTTTATGGAGAAAGAAAAAACTATCTAACCTATCCCTTATTTTTCCTATTGACCTAGATTAAACTATTGGGTCAATGCCATTTTCTACGTAACTAATTATTTATCCAGATTAAATTATTGGACAAACCTTTATTCTGTATTTAATTTACAGAAATTTAAAGAAGTCTAATCATGACTAAGTGGTATGACTTAACTAAAGAAAGTTATTGTGGCATTTTGAACAAGCTGTACACAACTTTATTTTACAGAAATGGAGTAAAACCCATGTATGAATAGTGGCATTTAGACTTGCAACACTTTCAATATTATTCTTTTTTTATTTTCCTTCTTTTTGGTGGGGTTTAAGCTCTTCTCTTCTTTTTTAAATATTTTTGTTTTTCTCTTTATTCTCCTTCTTTATACCCTCTTTTCATTTTTTCTTTTTGTTTGGAAATCATTGGTATATTGAAAAGTATTTATAAAATAGGATTCTTGAGATACATCAGTCAATTACCTTGAGATCCTATAAATTATAGGACCCTAACAATAGGAAAATCCAACCATGTTTGGGACTTCCACGTACCATTCGACCGTAGAAATGGTTGAACCAAATATTTCTTTCATCCAGTCACCCCCATGCCATATTCCAAGCATGAATGTGGGATCTCATAAAACAGCCAAGGGAATCTAGAGGTTAAACTACCTCCACCCTCACCAAACTATAATTACACCAAAACCAGTGCTTCAATCACAACCAAACTGAAGTTTGAATGCCATGTAGAATCCATCACTATCCTTGAGGAATTTATTGTCTCCTTGTCTCTCAGGATTTACCTTAATCCAATCCTGGATCACGAGGCCCTAAACCGATACTAGCCTCTCAGGATTTATAGCAATCCAAACCTAGATCACTAGGCCCTAAGAAGAGACCAGCCTCTCAGGCTTTACACCAATCCAAACATGGATCACTAGGCCCTAAACTGAGACTTCTCCCTAAGGCTTTACCATGTATCCCTATTATAGCACCATTTACCATCCTCGTTAGATTGGATGCTCTAAGTTATGGCCTAGGGAAACCCTTCCTTTCCAGACTTTGTCTAAATTCTAAAAAAAAAATGTTTTAAATCCCATACGTTGTTTTTCATTGTATAAAAAGCATGTACATGTGGGTTAGTCTATACCCAAGCCACGTATATGTTTTAAAACATTAAAAAATATATAATCTCCTTAAATTCGGTTGAAGTTTATAGGTTTTACTTGTTACTCACCTATTGTAGCCAGTGGCTGAACTGTTTCCCAACTGAAAAAACTAATTTGGAGAAGTATAAATAGACCTCCATGGGAAGGCCTAAAGGAGGAGAAATTATTAGATATCAATATTATAGTTGATTATATCCCTGATCAAGTCTGGAGAAATACCTATGCCTTTTGCACTCCCAAGTCATAGGAAACCTTTGTTTCTTTCTTGAGATCTCCTTCATCCATATGTGACATCCTTGTGTATACTTATGTAGGAGGATTATTGAGGCCTGGGTAGGATAGGTCTGGTGGATGGTTTCCCTTGGAACCGGTGGAAGACTCAGGTTGTAGTTCTTCTATACTTTGATTAGTTTACATCATAAAGAGGTGATGTCTTGTTCTTGAAGTTTATGGTCTTAATGCATTAATATATGTTATGATTTTCTTATGAAATCTCGTGTTAATGCTTATTTTCTTACATTCTTATATGACCTAACACCTACATCATGAACATGCTTTCTATTAATGTTGTTGTATATGCTTTCGTTGAATGAGTTGCAAGTTCTAAGGCATTGGAAGAAGTAGAGGGTTTGGACCTTATGGGAGAAACCTCAAACATAGGACCTCCAAGTAATACCTCTTCTTCCTACTTCAGTAGTTTAAGTATTAGGGTTGCTTGTTTGCATGTCTTTTTATGTTGTATGCCCTCCACTCTGTTGGGGTTCTCAACCAAAAACCCTAAGGTGATTTTACCCATAACAAAATTGGTGACTCCATTGGGACTCCTAGGACTTTGGGAATGAACCTTGAGACCACATCCACCCTGGCTTCCGAAATCCATCTAGAAAACCAAAGCTCAAAACTGAGATAAACATCCCAACATACCGTGGCATCCAATAAATGGAAATGATATGGTGAAAACCACTGCCATAACCTGACAAAACCATGCCACCAACAACAAGACAACCATACACCAACATGTAAATCCATCCATGTCCAAGCCAGCTATGAAATCACATATGAAAAAGGTTACTTGCAAGTATTCATGTTGAAGCTACTTGATCCTGCTTTCCTTTCCATGATCCTTTCTTTCTTTCCTTTCCCTTTTCTTTCTTTTCCTTCCTTGATCCAAAGCTAGAGTGCTCCAAGAAAATTCTAAGTGAACAAGAGTGGGAGAGAGAAAGAATAATGAGAGAGCTCCAAAGTTGAACTGACAAAAGGTTACTAACTGATCCTTAGAAGCCTTTTTATGAACGAGGCCTCTATTTTCTTCATTTTCCATTATTTTGCTTCAATTTTCTCCTCACAAATGCAACCAATGACCTTTTACATTCCTTTTCTCGTATTTTCCTTTATTTTCATAAATAAATGTACCAAAAATTCAATTTTTCCTTTCCAAAGCCTCTTCCTTAGCCTTTTCCTATTTTCCTTAGCCAAAACACACATCCAGTGATGCCCACTAGGATATATTTGCCCAAAATTCAACTTGGAATAAGTGTCCCTTAACCGTGGTCTAAATTTTCCTTTATTAAATTTTATTACATGATATTTTCACTAGGGTTATTACATATATGATATATTAATCTATTGATTACCCATTATCTAAGAGGGTATTTTTGGGTTAGGTTTTTTAATCATTACCTTAGACCAAGACAAGACTATACAGGGGCTACTGACTAATCAGGTGGGCCCACTGTCTAACCTAGAAATTGTGTTTATCCTCTCTTAGAAATATTATTTATATTCTATGGTTCTTTACCTAATATGTTTGAACTACTACAATACCCACCTACCATTGTATTTTCTTTTAATTTCATTGTTTTTCTAATGAAATATTTTTGGCTTACAATCTATTTTATTTTGTGCAAAGAAAACTTTTGTTATATACCCTTACAACATATTAGGTAATTCTTTCCTACTTAGAAATATCCATGGATGTACAATGATTCCCTACCAACTTTAAGTGGCTCCCAGATAACTCCAAGTCCTTACGGTGCTCACTAAGATATTTGGTTCAGGCTCACATACCCCTGATATCAATAATAGTTTTTACTATACACTACTCTGTAGCATAGATACTTAGGTAGGATTTGTAATAGAACTTTTCCTATGCCTACATAGTTCTGCAATTATTTTACATTTCTTTATTATTCTTTAATTACAACAAAAAAGAATATAAAAGACTCAATTCCACATAGTTACATTATTTCAACACCTTATTGTTCTAATATCATTCATATTACTACTCTTCAATCATTGTCTTGTGACAAAACAAAGTTAGCATAAACCTAAGTTGAATATACCCATTTGGTAATCCAGTTAGTCAAGAAATTATCTTGGGATGAATACTCCTCCACCCAAACAATGATTTTTGAAATGGAATCCAAAACTCCCCTAGACCTCTTGATTTATAAAGTAGCTTACAGAAAATGATTGTTCTTAAGCCTCAGGACTCTTCGTCTAGCTAAGAACTTTTAAAACTCCAACGTTTCCACTAGCTCTTGTCCATTTCAAGAGCACCGTTAGTAGCGTACTTCTTCCTCTTGGTAGTATCCCATTCAACGTCTCTTATCTGCTTGCACTTTCCTTCCCTCTCTCTCTCCCCTTCCCCCAAGATGAGATGTTTTATTTAATATCTATGGGGAGAGAGTTGATAAATGTCTCATCTACTTGGAAAGAAATATTTTCTTTTAGGGTCCTATCCTGTAATTCCATGACTTGTCATAACAAAATTGTTAAAGAAATAAAAATGAAAAACTTTACTCTTTCAAGTTTCTTTTACTATACCTTCACTTAAGCTAAAGTTTACCAAGTCTTGTAATGTAAAAGTAAATGTAAAATATTTATATGATCGAGTGGTGTTACATATTCCCCCCCCCAGTGTGAAACACGTCCTTGGTGCTCATTCTTGTCCTTGGAATATGTTCGGATATGCTTCCCGTATTAATATTTCCTCCTCCCAAGTGTCATGTTATGGGCTACAGTTCCTCCACTACACTTTAGCTTGGGTGATAGCTCACCTCCTAGCATTGATTCTCTCCAATTGAGAATACACAGAGACTCCAACAAGAATTATCCATCTGGTTTGACCTATTCCATATTGTAAATTTGTCATTATTTTACATTTATCTTGAACAAATATTATTAAATAATAAAATAATTAATGACTATAAATTTACCTGTACATCCTTCGAGTTAATTACATGTCTAGGGTCATATACATATTTCTTTAATACATAATAAACATTACATAAATGAACAATTCTGGAATGATACCAATGAAAAGACCTCCTTTCTATATATATAAGTATAAGGGGTCATGTTACACAAAAATATCGTCACCTTAATTATTTGCAGTCAGTATGGGTCTATCACCACCTATGCCAGCTTCCTAAGCAAGTCTCAGACCTCAGCTCTTCAAAACAAGCTTTAGAAATGAGAGAAAGACATCAAAAAATCAATGTAACGCTGGTTCCGCACTTTCTCTCACTTTTGCCTGCGGGCCCGCACCTTTTGTTCAGGATATCTGCGTACTTATACACTTTGTATGTAAAGGGGAGGGTGAGTACCCCTGTGAAAGTCAAAAGGCGCAATTTTTATCTTAAAAAACTCACTTTGGGTTAATTCTAGAGGTTTCTAGAAGGAATTTTGATGTGGATTGTTCGCTCCGAAGTTGTTCATGCATCCCAAAATAAAAGGAGCTAATCCCTTGTTCGGAGGAGCTATCCCTCTGAAGGAGGATTCTATCCCTTTGAAGGAGGACCTAGTAACTTCCCTCTATTGCACTATAAATTGAGGCATTGGGTTAATGGCTGGAGAGGTTAGAAGCTGAACTTTTGAGGGTAAATGCTAGTGAAATCAAGACTTCCTATTTGAGCTTAAGAGGAGAGATCACATACCTTTTTGGATTCATTGGGGAGTGAGTGAAGCTTGTCAAAGTAGAGGAGACTTCTTGTTGGACCCTGGGAGGAGCTTGTACAGCGTCAAGGCAAAGGTTGTAAGGTTCTTCTCCTTTTGAATTAATACAATCAAGCTCATTTTTCTCAACAAGTATCTCATGTTATTTGTTTCATGGACTCCTTGAATTTCATGTTAAATATGTTTTATAATATTGGATATTCAAGTGCTAGTTAATTGTTTGCCTTGTTTGTGCTTGCAGGTTTGCGACAAAGGAACTTACTTGGATCAGAGGAGCGAAGGCATCTCCAAACTTGAGTTGGACATGAGGTAGGCCTTAAACACATTTGTTTGCCATTATTTATAAAGCACATTTAGAGAAAGAT
>APFE031509862.1:103685-119894 GCA_000404065.3 Pinus taeda | reverse complement strand
TGAAGAAGATATAGAAGTCACCTAACCATACAAGATATTAACATCTTCTTCAGAGAGTGAGGAAATGAGCTTACTAACCATGGAGTCAATTATCTCATGTGTCAAAAGAGGCAGTGGCAAGGTAGAAGCAGGAGTTGTAACATTAAGAATTGAATCAGGTTCAAGTGCTACTACATGAACATCTAAATAGGAGCATATCAAATTTCTTGCTACCAAGCCCTCACCCTCTAGAACATCCTCCTGTGAAGCCACATCCCCATATACAGTTGGACTCAAAAATAAATGACCAGTAGGAGTCCACTGGAAACTAAGTGAACCCTTGGAATCCTCAGTGAGAGGAGGGGATAAGGGAAGTGTTGATGAAGCCCTGACAAACTCCTAGATATATTTTGAGCCCACCATAACACCCCCTAGAGGAGAAGATACTTCCTTAGGACTGTCAAATGAGACCCAAAACTCAACAGATAAGGGTTTTGTCCCATAGGCACACTTATAATGACATAATACCTTTAGATTCTTGGTTTCATGATAGGAAGTGTACCTAAATGACACCTTCCAGTAATCTAGATGTTGACAGAAGGAGGAAGTACCCAAAGAGATATTGACTTCCTCTGGTAAGCCCAACACTAAGTCAATTTCAACTAAAACCCAAAGAATCACCTTATTGAAACCCACTAAAGACTTCTTGTCAAATTAAATAAAAATTTCGATACAGCTCACCACACTAATGACCACTTGCTTCATCGATAATTCCAGAGGGAACCCAACCAACTTCACCCAAAAATATTGAGACTTAGGCATGCCCACCAGTGTATTAAAACCCACACACCATCTCTGCAACCAAAAATACCCTCTATCAAGAACCCATGCACAATTAAGGATTCTTAAGGGATCTCCCTTTCTCAAGAAGTGGAAATGAATCCACTTATTCATTAATATATTAATAGTCAGATAGTAACATAAAATAGGTTTCCAGTGTTCCAGGACCTAAGCTTTTAACAGAGGGAGAGAAAGGGATACATAATAGAACCGTTCCATTAGTGCAGAGGCCTCCAAGCTCGATGCTTTACTAATTTCGACGTCGTAGCCGAGAGATAAAAGAGGTTTTGCATATGAAGGTTCCAATGGATTAGATTTTTGAACATGACTTGTGGATGAACCACTGATACTTGAAGATGATGAAGGTGTAACATGCAAGATAGTATTTGCAGTGTTGGAGGGAGAAATTTCAAGTGGAAAACCTGAGTTTAGGGTAGTGGCCCCATCCTTTGACTCCATCTAGAGAAAGAAACATACCATAGAAAAATGTTTGGGTCCTGAGCACCAAAAGACAAAATAATAAGCCTAGAAGAAACAAAAGGTCAAAGGGAAAAGACGAACATAAAGAAACCCTAAAGCCTCCTCCAACCAAGCTCTAGAGCACATAAAAAGACAAGGAACCTAGAAAAAAAGCTAGACCCTCTTGGAAAAAAAACAACTACATGAGATCTAAGCCATACCCAAGAAGTATTGACATGAACTGATGCCTGCAGCTGCATCAAAAATATTCCATCAATGATAATTAATTCATGCCCTACCTTGTATAAACCATTCCAACTTCAAATCCTCAGTTCTTACAAAAACCTCCATTTTAAACGTTCCAAGCTACTCGAAAAGAAATCACTATAACAAGAGCTTCCATTTATCGAAGTATGAATTATATCGGAGGATGGAGCTTGTTAGAAATATGAGATCAATTAGCCTCTTCCTAATACAAGGTGAATCAAGCCCATGGAATGATCAATGAATTGACAACTGCTTCTTAAATTAATTATATGGTGCATCCATCATCTTATCATGTAGACCATCAATCTTCACCTTTTCTCTGGCTAATTTTATAATTAGTCTGTAGAGTTTGATCTTTACGCTTTCTCTGGTTGATTTTAGAATTAATTTGGAGATTTTGATCTTTACACTTTCTCTAGTTGATTTCAACAGATCTATTCGCTAAGGTAATAATGATTATTAAGATTATTTTTTCTATCAAGAACTTTTTTAATAATATAAAACAAGTAATAAAGTGTTGAACTAAGAATTTTGATTTGGTCAAATCAAATGAGATGTATAGACTTGTTAGAGTATGCAAAAAATATATATTTTTTGTTGGAATATAAAAGAACTTAGAAACTGTGGTTTCCAAATCTTTAAAAAAATTCACCAACATATGTTACCTAAGAATTTTTTTAAAAGTAATATCATATTTTGATTCTAGTTGGATTTGGATTATACATTCAACAACCTAATGAAACATACATAACCATAATTGCAGTCTAATTATTTTATGCATATTTTTTAGTCAATTTTGATAGGGATTTGTTGGAATGGAAGGTTTGAGTTGCATACCATGCACAATCTAAGTGCCTTAATTATTTTTAATGGCCTTCATTGCCTTAAGGGTTTTTTATGGCATTGAATCCATTTTTGTATTAAAAAATGCAATTGAAACAATGAAAAATTACAATCTTACAAAAAATTGTATTATAAAATTCCAAAAAAACAAAAATAAAAGGGACAATTTAATTTATGGCTAAGACAACTTGGAAATTACAAAATATTCTAGAATATTTTATAATTTAAATAAAATATTAAAAAACAACTTAATTAATTTTTATTACAAATTAACTTATTTAAAGTAAAAAATAATAAAATTTGAATAAATTAAAATTAGATTTTCCTACTTTGAATTGTAATAGTATTGTAATTTGAGATGTCTAATCTAAATGAATTGGTTAGTATGGCACATTGAATGTCTTGAATATGTTACAGGTTAAATCATTTATATATCAAAAATTGAATATAAAAATATTAAAAATAAATCACTAATATCAATTTTAATCAAAAAAATAAAAATTAAACTATTAATAACATGAAAAATAACAATTTAATTTATTTATTAAAAGAGTCATCCATCTCCCACCTCCTCATCCCCTCTCCCCTAGTTAATTGTTGTACATCTCCCCTCGGTCTCGTCACGATGAATTAGTTCCACAGGTATGGTCACGCTTACCTTCTTCCATTTAAAGAATAAAACGATACATTGTGTTGGGTGGCTTTTATAAATAAGAATTGGGTAGTAATTCATAGTCAGTGATATGTTGTGCTCGGTGGTATTTATAAAATAGAATTGGGCATTGTTCAATGTTTTTGGAATTTTATAATATAATTAATTGCAAATTGTAATTGAATTTTATACTAGTAATTGCACCACATGTTGCAAAGGAAAAGTCGTAAGTCGGTAGCCACGGGGGCTTCACCGATAAAACAATACCATATCACGTGTGTTCATACTAGGGTATAAAAAATGAGGAAAAAATGAAATAATATATTGAGCATATTATAGGGGGTAAATATTTTTTATATGTTGTATAACAATATGTGTATTATAAGGTATTGTTTATGCAATACATTGGCCACGCGGTGGAAAAAATAAAGTGGGTTGGAGAAATAGAGGTTACAGAGTATTGTGGGAGTATCGAGAGTGGGAGGGAGAAAGAAAACACTATGGTAATATTAGGTCCATAGTAGCCTAATATTCAAATCTATGGCCCTAGTGTTGACATCCAATTCATGGTAGTGTTAAATTCTTAAAGTAAAAGTGACATTCTTCTTTATCTTTCATTTTCACCCTTTTACTTAAATTTTTAACATTACCATGAAATGACTCAAGATGTTTGAGAGTGGTCCTGACCTCAATAGATTTCATATGGAGAAAGTATACTTTTAGATCTCACTCAAAATCCAACAGACTTATTACTTTTTTCAGGATTTCAGGATTGGGGGGATTGTAATGTTTCCATTGGATTTTGTCATGTTCTAGGGTATGGAACTTTTATCTAATTAATAGAACCAAGACCTCTATGTACCTAGATGTTAGTGACATTGGTTGTCAAACTCTATCATGACCCTACTAAAAATGTACCCATCACTCAAAAAAAATATTGACTTGACATGCTAGGTTTTTTATATCTTATGTTAATGCTTAGAGGGTGATATTAATTACAAAGATCCCAAGATAGGCAATGCTTTTGATGATATGTAGGTATTTTTTGTAGCATGATTCTTTTGGATGCTAGAGTCCATCCAGAGCCTATTTTTGGATTTATTTTTGGTTCAAAGATGGATTGCACTTGATGTTATTTTGGTTATGTGCACCCTTACATGTTATATAAATGAAAACTTATAATTTGTGGACCCGTGGTTGATGAATATTATAATGGAACAAGCAAAGTTTGTTCTTCACATTAAATACTCTAGAAGACTTGAAATATGTAGATATCCATTGAGATAAAATAATATATATTAAATGTATGAGTAAGAATGAAGCTTGCAATGAGAGCAAGGGTCCTGTATATATAGCCTGGTAAGTACCCTTTTCATGAACATACATGTCTATAGAGACATGCCTCTTTGTTAACTAATTATTATTTAATTACATATTATTATGATTATTATTTATCATTTATTTTTATTACTTTTATATAAATTATGTTCATAACATTGCCTTCCCCTTCAAAAAACTTTGTCCTCAAAGCCTGTTGATGACATGACTTGATCTATTTTTCTTCTACGAATGTCTTATTGGCTCGGGACAATCGTCTTTGTCAATATAAGTTGATATGATCCTTAGAGTGACATATAAAATTGTCGCACAAAGGAAGGATCTGACTGTCCCAAATCAATCTTTTGTGAAATCTTTTGATTACTGGAATTTTGTGATGAATTGTTATCACTGGACTAAGTTGTTCGCACTTTAGTATTCTTCGAAACAAAAGTTTTATTTTTTATTTTTTATTTTCTATGTGATATGGATTGGTTGATTGATTGAGATGTATTTTCTTGTGATTTGGATCATAAAGATCTCTTTTGATTTCCCTTATCATGTGTGTGGCTAGATTCTGGTTTACATCAGGTTTCGATGTCATCGAGTTGGTTACAAAATATTCACCTGGAATTTCCTTCGTTTCAATAGCTGAGTGTGTTTTTTATTTAATTGATGTGTCTTCTTCTTGAGTTGTGGTATTTACTGGATCAGTATTCATTCCATTTTCTTTTACTTGGACTGATCTAACTGGAGACTTCGATACTACTTCTTAAAGTTGTTCTAACTTGTTGTTAAGTGACGTCTTATCACGTTTAAGTTTTCTTATTTGTGTAAGGAGGTTTTGGTTATGATTCCTTAGACGTAAAACCTCTTCGCTTTTTGGATTGTTGATTTTATTCTTAGTAGCCTCATCATATTTTAAAATTTTGATTTGTTCTAACACTGTTTGATTAAGGTTCTTTAAACATAAATTTTCTTCTTCTTGTTCCAACAAATGCTTCTTGAGTTCCTTATTTATGGCCTTAAATTTCTTGACCTGTTTGAGTATTTTTTCATTGTGCTCTCTGAGGCGTGAAATTTATTTTTCTTTACTGGAGATGACTTCTTCAAGCTATTTCTTCTTCTTTGGTATATATTTTTTATTATCTTGAAACTTCAATTCTGAAATATCCTTAAAGTATTTTAATGAAGGTGTTATTGATTCTATCTTTCTTTTTATGTCTCTAAAAGTGACCATATTTCCCTTATAAGGAAACATCAAATAAAAAATTCTCTATGTTTAACATGAACATACCAAATACCTTAAACCAAGTTTGACCGAGAATTATGTCAATCTTCCTATTATACAGGGCTTCTATAGCATTGGTCCAACTAAGGCTCCAGGAACTAATAACTTAATCCGATCAAAAGAAAACATGAGAACCAACTAGAATAACAAAGAAATAAACCCACAAGACCATGACTATCTAGGAAATGGCAAGGCTAGGAAAATCCACTGTCAATCTAGGCAATCCTCCATGCCAATGAAAAATCATAACCAATAAACCACATGCATGTTCCATGCAAGCCAAAACTAGTGAGGAAAATATAAATGCAACTCAATACTTCCAAGCAAAACTCGTTGTAGCTAATGATCCCAATGTCCTCTTGTGCTTTCCTTCTCTTGATTTTCATTCTTGCTCCAAAAATCAAAGTATGACACACTCTCCAAGAGTGCTCCAAGAAAATATAAATATCCAAGAATGAGAGAGAGAGAATAATGAGAGAGATCCAAAATGGAACTGACCAAGCTTACACTATCCAAGTTTTCCCACTGATCCCCATAAGCATTTTTATCAATGAGGCCTCTATTTTATTAATTTTCCATTATTTCCCTTCAATTTCCTCCTGACATGCAACCTGTGATCTTTCACCTTCCTTTTCTCCCAATTTCCATTATTTTCATAAATAAAATGCCAATAAACACCTCATGCCTTTCCAAATCCTTTGCCATCGCCTTTGCCAATTTCCTTAGCCATAATAACTGAAATGAACACCCACTAGGATGTTTTTCCCACCATTTAGCTTAGAATATGTGCCCCATGACCATGGTCTTATATATTTTTACATGGATTTTTAACTAGGGCTGTTACGAAACCCTCCTCCTTGGGGGAACATTGTCCTCGGTGTTCAATGACACCTACAACCAACAAGACTGCTAAAAATAAAAAACTCTGCCCATGGAGCTTTATAACACATATCGTTGCAGTATTTACAATGACCATCTGCTAAACATGACAAACATATCGTTTAATGGAGCTTTATAACACAACTCATTACAATATTTACAATAATAACCACATATACAAATATACACATATACACATACATATTTGTTTCACCCAGCACATAATCATGCTGTCTATGGAGCTTTATAAACCAGCTCAATACAATATTTATAATAATATACAAATATTAAGCACATTTGCTCAACCAACAAATAAAATGATACAATGCCCATATCCATCAACAAGGGAATCCATAGGCTCACTCCTCCACCCTCAAAAGTAGTACCTGGATTCACCTCCTTCCCAGGAAGTCCATAATCCACTGTCAAAGTCAAATCTACATCCAATGTCCATCGCTATAATCCTGCTCGACTTGTATTCTCAGTGAATAATTACCAACTCGTTGTTCCAGGGTACACCCCCAATGTGCATTTGATTCCATATGGCAATGCTAATGACCAAAAAATATATATCCTGGAACTTCCCTTCTCTGCTACACAGTCCCTCAGGCAATCCAGTCACCCCCTTCTATGTAGTCACACACCTTCCACGTTCCGTTGGCACCCCCATCCCAGGAAATCCATTCCTTGGCAAGGCTTCCTCGCATCAGAAGATGCAAAAACCAACACATATCCCTACCTTAGAACCATCATACCAGTCATAGCATGCTCATGGAAATCAATGGACACTATTGGGTACCAGTGTCCCACATTGGCCCTGCCCCTGAATACTTTACCAACATACTGCTGCATGTTTCAATTTCCTTCGTTGTTGTTGCTAATTCTTGTAGTCAGTTTCAACCACCCAACTGAGGATTTCATGCTTTCTTGTACCAAGCACATAATCTCCATTAGATTCAAAATAAATCAAAATAACTTCAAATCATACCTCATTGGTGGCTCGTCAATAAGGTACACTTGCATTTTTGTTAGGTTCCTACCACAATAAGTCAAACTAGCATCTTTGACAAAATCATCTTGTATAAACATATCACTCAAATTAGCTCAAAACACAACCATCATAGAGCAAAATCATAGATCAAATATAACCATCATAAACCAGAATCATAGATCACATGTAATCGCCATAGACCAAAATCATAAATCTCATGCATAATAAAACCAAAATAAAATATTGATACATATCCTTTAATCAATCCTTAGCTTCTACCTTTGTCCTTATATTGTACACACACCGGATTAGTTGCCACACCTAACAAACACCCAATGCCTTCTCCTCAACCATGTGCACATACACATAGTGTGCATCACACACATTCAACCACAGACGGCATACAACACCATGAAATAAATGCATATACATCTAACACACACACATACACCTGCACCCAATTTACAACACAGCACAATACATGTGCCTACACCCGGTGTACATCACCACATAATACACATACACAGAGTACAACATAACGAATAAATATGTCATGATACCATGACTAAACAATGCACATACATAGTACCACATGCCCGCAACACAACATGTATGGCATGCGCACAATACCACATGTACACTAGTACCATATGTACAACACAAACACAATACCACCTATACAAAGTACCACCTGCACAATGTGTGCACAACATCATATGTACATGATACCACCTACACAATGTGTACACAATTCCAGACGTACACAACACTACATGCACAACGTGTACACGACACCATATGTACACAACAGCATATGCACAACATGCACACAACACCATATGTACATAACACTACATATACAACATATACATAGCACTACATATACAACATGTACATAGCACCTTATGTACACAACACTACATATCCAACATGCGCACAACACCATATGCACACGACACTACATATCCATCATGCACGAAATACAATATATGCACATCACTGCATATATGACATGTACATAGCACCATCTATACCCAGCACTGCATATGCAATATTCACAAAACATTATATGTACCCGCTGCAGATAACATTGCATAAACGATAAGTACACATTATATACACACAACACCGCATGTGCGCAACATCACATATGAAACATGTACAACATATACAACATATGCAAAATAATAGTACCACACATCCAAAACCACACTGTCTATACCAAACAACCTTGCTTCCAGTATCTTATCCATGCTTGTCCCAGCATGTCGCAGACTACATCGCTTTCATTTCATTGATGTATCCCTCGGTATATCTTGCCCATAACATAGACATAATATAATCAAATAATATCAACTCATAACTACATGATACTGACCTCATAGATTTGTCAAGGCTACTCCTCCCAATTGATTCCTTTTAAGACCAGGAACCTCTTCATGCCATTCACCTGCATAAGCAATTATTCTCCCACAAGAATGATCCCTGATGACCCTGCCAAATAGTTACATAGATACATGGATACATACATACATATACTTAAACATTAGCATAAACAATCATAATCTTATAAGACAACGATATGCATACATACACATACATACATATAAACATCAATATAAAATAATAATGATATAGTCATTCAACGACATACATTAATACATATGTACATATAAACATTAGCATAAAATAATCATGATCCATGATGACCCTGTCAGACATGACATACATACATACATAGATGTATACACATATAGACATCATCATAATCACGATCACAACGTAATTAATAGATATCATAAGATCAAGGTTAAGAGAACTCCCTTTATGTGTGCAACACATGTGTAACTTCGAGAACAATAGTTCCCAACATAGCCAAGGCATATGATGCCTCAAATCCATTCACCTTACCTTTCTTGATTACCTTTCCCATGACTGTCCTGTCATGTCTATTTCAACCAATGGACCCAACTAGTCCAACTAGTTGTCATACCCTTGCCTTCAAATTCCTTATACATGCACCGGCTTCATCTAAGTCTTACATTGCCTACTAGGTTTCATTTAGCTCTCCCTAAGCTCCATTAAATTCCTCCTTCCCCAACCAATTCCTAAGACTGAAAACAATAAAGGAAAGACCGAGAAGCAAACAAGAGGAAAACCGACAACAATATGACACCATAAACAAAGTGGCATGGCCATGCAAAATATGCAAACAAAACCACAATCAAGCACAACAAATCACCAAAATAACAAAAGCACAAGACTGAAAATAGATCCCATGACTCAATCCCCATGGTTCCCAGTGCTTCCAAGGGAAAGCTCAACCTGAGCCTTCTTCAAAATTGCATGGAAGTCTTTTTCCATGCAATTCCCTATATCATATTGCCATAAACACATAATTGTCAATGTATAAACAAATATACTAATATACCAGTTATCTTACCTTATTGTGCCAAGAAAATTGCCTTTCAAATGAACACATCCATACCATCTCTCAAGGGAATCCAATTCCCTTGACAGATCTAACTATAACTAGACACCAATTGTTATACCTGTCAAATACATGTCCATGAATATAGAACACACCCACATAATTTCAGACAAGATTAGGGTTAAGAAGGATTCATGTATGCAAAGCACTCATTCATTTGGAATTAGAGTTACCAAACATAGCCAAAGGAATTCTTTCCCAATTCCTTTTCTTTACCCGTTTACCTTATTGCAATTGAGGCTTACTATGTATTGTCACATCACCCAACTGTTAGTTATATAAACACATCAATTGTTACTTTGTCATGCTATTACTAAGCATGTTACCCTGCAAATGATCACACATGTCAACCACATGTTCCAAATATCAAGACAATCATATCTATCATTTTGAAATCAGCCTTTTCCGAGACTACCAATCATGTCATAATCCATATTCAACTCAGTCCTTAGACATATGTTACAGCTGTCACCTACTTACACTCAAGTGCATATCAATTGTCTCAACAAATGTTCTAGTACAATCATCTTAAAACAAGATCATTCCTTGATGCAGTCTTATAGACACATACTCATATCATTCAAGTAATCAAACATTTAGACAACATATAGACGACATAAGCAAGTTGATACCTTAATGTATCTCTTGGGAGGCTATCTTTTCTGCACAATCAAACTAGTTAGCACAATATAACTTTACAACACATCAACTCAAGCAAAAATAAGATCATGAGATCCATAACATTAACTATCTAACATTTTCACATCATAAAATCATAAAAATTATCATTCATACATAATAATCACATCTACACAGTCAGTCTAGATTAATATGACATAATATCACAACATATTAGCTCATACCTGAATGTCATAACCCTAACCATTTGCATAGACCAATCCAAATTAGTATGATACACATAAATCAAGATATTAATGTAATAATCATAATCATCAAGTTACTAGCATATAACAACAACAATTTATATATCGTGCTCATCAACAACATATAACTTGATCATTAGCTAACTACCATATACACAAGAAGTTGACCTATAACATACTCAACAACAACATATAACATATAAAATAATCATAACAAGTTAACCTATAACATACTAATCAAGAACATACAACATAATCATCAAATTATATAACATAAAACAACAATAACAGTGCATATGACCATACTAATCAACTAGCATCTATCATGTATGTGATCATAAAATCAATAGTCATGTACACAAACCTAATGTATATATTAACCCTAATGCATATAACAATCCATTAACTAACATACCTGCATGCCAACATACAATACCTAAATGACGATCTTCTCTTACCCCAAAGTCCAATGCCACAACCTCATTCTGATGATCTACATCTCCTACTCTATCTCAATCAACACATTAGCATCCTAACATACCAATATTATCATGATGACCTAGAATGCATACAATGACCTCACAATGCATGTTTGAACTACTATACATGCATACCTATAACCATGCCAATGCATGCATAACAACATACAGATATAGACATGCATAAAAAATGCATATACAACCATACACTCATGACGACACATCCCACAACAACAAAATCAACCTTCACATGGCGACATTACTACAATCATGATCAATAATATGCAAACACAAATAGCACATGGACTACAAGCATAAGGAACACATATGCAATTGACATGAATGCATGATCAACACACCATCCATCCAGTCTGAGGGGTGAACCATGCTTTGATACCACTCTGCAACACCTTCCTCCCACATCTACCCAAGTAACTGGCCAACCTGGGTAAAAATGTGATGAGAGGCTACTATGATATGATTCAACCTCCTAAGTCATGGTAAGGAAGTGGAACGGATGGAAACACACCATACAAACCTTCAAGATCAATGTCAGGACTCCTAAGAACCATCCCAACCTTTATGCTAACCAACCCTTGAGTCCTATTGAGGTTTTAGACCCCTTGACCTCTAGGAACTCCCATGCTATGGGCATGCCAGTGTCTAGAGGGATCTAAATGCTCCCACAAGCCTGCATGCTTGCGTCCAAGGACTATTTCTAGCAGACATGTGCCAAAGTCTAGGGATTTTAAGGTGCTTTTTAAGCCCAGAATTCCGACTAATGCCCAGAACAAGTTGTAACTTCTGGAATCCATTAAAAACATGACTCAAAGATTAATAAACCAAAAACTAACTCTAGGACTAGGCCTGACCATCCCCAACCGGGATTGAAATTCTGTCAAACACTTGGCATAAATGCAATCTACAGGTGTAAATGACAAATCTAAGCAGATGGGTCTTATACTTATCTGAGATTTTCTATGAGGCATTGTTTCCTTATCACTTTAGTTGTAGTTTCATATATTAGGCAATAGATACATTATTCATTCATATACAAGTAAAAACATGATGGGAGCCATACATAGGCATTGTCATAATACATATTCATAACCAACATAATAACAATAGAAATACCAAGGAAACAACAAAAACATAATCCACATATAAACCAATATAATACTCATGAGATAACAAGGAGAAATAACCTCATATTAATGATGCAAAAGCCAATGGGTATGGGACTACCACGTTCCACCCGACCATGGAATGGCTGAGCCAAATCTCTCTTCATCCATTCACCCCCATGCCATATTCCAAGCATGAATGTGGTATCTCATAGAACACATCAATCCAAAACCATCCAGGGCTTCTAGAGGCCATCCACCTCAACCCATCAAACAATGATTCCACCTCATGGTCGGACATCACAAAACCATCACCAAATTAGTCTCTATCCAAGCGTTTTGGGCTCAAGAGCGTTTGTTCCAACTAAGGTACAATAACATAATGATGTGTGTGTGATATTGTAATTTATTGAAATTTTGTAGGAGAAAATTAATAATTTTAAGCACAAGCATAGATCTAAGTGTGAAAAAAATAATGGATTGGCTACTGAAAAACATGAGAGAAGAGGGTACAAAAATGTTGAGAAATGCTAAAAAACTTTGATGTCATATTATTGCTAAATATAGATGCAATAAATAACCTCTCCGGGTGAGAAAAGCAATTTGAACTAGGTTGGGATTCCCTTGTGCATGGACTTGGTTAACTAGATAGCATTCCTAGTATAACTAGTAAGTCAAAAATGAAGTGGGAGACCCTAGATTAAAAAAAATCTAATTATAGGGTTAATTAAAAGTAAGTGGAGTTAAAAATAATTTAGAACCAATGTAATAATGCTCACATGCAATAACTACCCATGCAAAATCAAAAAAAAAAAAAAAATAGCAGTCAACATATAAGGTAGTTAGGTAGGTTATCTCCAGAAATAAGAGAGGAAATATGTATTAAACCCTAGGGATAGGGAAATGCAAAAATTGAAGAGGAAATAATTATTTCACCACCCAGTGAGTGCCCAGTCACCACCACATTTCATCCTAGGTGTCACCCTTACTAAAAAATAGACTTACTCAAAATAGAAAATATTAAAAATAGGTGATGATCCCAAGTGGTAGGGAAGTGTTGATCAAGAGAGATGTTTTTATGTTTCTATGAACAAATCACTCAAAATTCACATGGCATCTAAGATAATGGGACTCAAGCCCGCTTGCTCTATGCCCGAAAAATCAATGAATGTTTAGAGAGAATTTACAATGGTTTTGTGGTACAAACAATATGTTATATGACAATAAATCAAATTAAAAAGAAATATAAATAAAATTCACATAAATATATAACAAAATCTAAAGATTTTATACAACAAATAAGTTGTGTAGATTTAAAACAACAATATGAAATAAGCAAAATTTAATTGGCAAGGTATTAATCAGTATTTTAAAGTCAAATAACTCTAACGAAATGTAGAGCATATGTTGTATATTGATAAAAATTTATTGGAAAATTTAGAGATAAATTATTGAAATAAATAAGAAAACACAAAGAAGAATGCATAAATTTTGAGGTAGAAATGATTTTGTATTAAACTAATGAGTACACCAATCTGTATGGTAGGTCTCCGTGAAAACCTACGACCAGACTTAGATCAAAATATATGCAATGTTTCAAAACCATATACAAGAATTCAAGACAACACTAGGATTTGAAATAACTTGAATCAACCCTTCTGATAATATGATATAATTTATATATGCCTAATTTTATGTACAAAATTAAAGAATTATTATCATTGGTTGTAAAAAAAAAAATACCTTCTATTAGTAGGTTAAATGCATACATGTCAAGTATACCTGTAAAATGATGTCGAAATAATTAAAGATTTTCTCCCTAGCCTTGTCTCTCCTTTGAAAGAACTCTATTGTCTCCAATGATAATGAAAACTCAGTAACACTATTGCATACCTCTCCTCACAGTGTGACCCTGTCCCTTCATAGGTTCCATCCTCTTATACATGCTTTCATTGTAACATAACAATTCAACCATTTTAAGAATTTGTTATTATTTTAGTTTTACTTTAATTTAAGAGAATGAAATGTTCTAAAAGATTGATTTAAATGCTTCTTAAGCCTTTCTTATTATGTTTTGGTAGGTAGGGCCTCCTAATCCTTTTGTATGTTTTTCTTTTCATTTCTTTTCTAACCATGTATATTATCAAATAGAAATAAACTAAAAAAATCATAATCCTTACACATGTATATCCATATCTGTTCAATAAATTTTGAAGTAGAAGCAATACTAAAGTAGAACCATGTCATATAATATCCAATATACACCAATAAATATCTATGCATCCCACTATTAAACATATGACAAGTGCATCATAACATAAACATAAGGCACTGAATAAAACATTTCCTCCTTATGCCTTCTTGCTTTATCATTCATCAAAAAATATAATCATAAGGCCTCTTTGTACCTCATTTCTCCACAATATACAAGAATAATCAACAAACTGATAAAGTAATCAAAGAACAAATATCTATATATGTCTCTAAAAATAACATATCATAGGGAAGCCATAAAAACCTAAAATAATATGTTGTACAAAACTGAAGAAAAGCATTGCCCACATATGCCAAAGGTCTAAAAAAAATTGTAATAATGTGGTGATAACATGTTTTAACCACAAGTGACTTGAAAAATGTCATCTTCCCACGAAAATAAACACTTCAAATATGAAATCACATCAATCTACTGATCAGAAACCATATTTATCATGTGGAACTATTTTCCTTTTAGTTGTTTTCTTTGGCATGAATATGTCTGTTGAAAAGGCTATTTTGTGCCATGAGGTTTATAATACTAAATTGGTAAGCAAGAAATCAAAATCTAAGTTAACTTTTACTAATGGACACAAATCAAACAAGGAAATAATCTTTGTAAGGAGGTGGATAGAAATCATGTGTATGTTGGCAGTGCCATCATTACAAATTTCTAGAATGTATACAGTATAAAAAATATAGAATCTCATACAGAATGATAGGTTGTGTAATAGCCATGTGCCAATGCATGCATAATATATGTATATTAAACATATAGATATGGATCAATGTAATGATAGAGGCTCAACGCAAGATCTAATTTATATCTGTTAACCTCGTTTGGGCCTCAAACCCGGGGTCTCGAGGAACCAAGCAATACAAAGTATTTTCATGATGAAAACTTGAACCCAATAGAGGATATACCATGAGTATTTGTGGCCATGAGTTGATGAAACAATAAGAATACAAATCCATTAAAGGGTTTCTGTGTTAACAACCGTGGACTAAGACAAACTGAAATGTCCAAAGGATAATAGAACATATAAAGGGCTTAAATGTTCCATGAAAGGAATGAAATAATGACACTGCAACCTTGGAGAAAAATCATTAGATATTGCTTTCCTTCATAATGCTTTTAGCTTCATGGACTTGATTTAGTGGATATTCTCTTATGCTCCTACCACTTCGTGAATTTCCTTCCCTTCTAAAAATCCAAATTGCTCCTAGAGATCTCATGAGAGAAAATTCATTTCATCCTCTTAGCTATTATTATTTTGGAGCTAATTTTGTAAATGTAATTATAAAGAGAGTCAATTTAAATTTCTTAACGCTAGTAGGATTATCTGATTTTAACATAAGGAAAAAAAACTATTAATTACCTTCCAAGAAATTCTAAAGACCTTGACCATTATGTGTGAGAGAGAGAGAGTGAGTGAGTGTGTGTGAGAGACAAAAATAAT
>APFE031509862.1:92734-103407 GCA_000404065.3 Pinus taeda | reverse complement strand
AATATTCTAATAGTTGTTTCTAGGCAAATCCCTTACAAATAAGGAGGTCCCATACACCAGTTTGATATTTGACTTGATCATAACCTTAAAATTAGATTAATAATAGTATTATAATCAAAGTTTATCATATCACTTGTTGGAATTTAACTTCAAAAAGTAGGACAACATTAATTCCTCCCAACCATCTAAGATAAATCCAAATAACTTTTTTCATTTTTTTCTAGCTAACCCATGAGGAATTTGAACTAGTAACCTATCACAATGAGTGTATTAACAATGAACCCAATCACAGTGAATCTCATGAACATGGTGTTGCACTTAGAGAGATTATATTAAATGATTTCATGACCTCTACACACATAAGTTGTTAAAAGCCCACCACCATGTTCTCCTTTTATTAAGTATTTTGTTAGTAGCTTGATTGGTAGGGAGCATGGTTTGTTCTGCCATCCACCTCATTTTAATTCCAAGGGACATGTTTGTCTTTTTGTGATAATGCTCAAAGATTATGCGGCCCCTACTATTGGTATACATTGTATATACTCTTGATGTTGTAATGGTTGCTGGAAAGTTTGATACTAACTAATCATTTCCCATACGCTTTTGGTGTTGTAATGGATCCCCTATTATTAGTATATATTTTATATACTTTTGATGTTGTAATGGTTGCTGGAAATCTTGATACTAACTAATCCTTTCCCATATACTCTTGGTGTTGTAATGGATATTTTCCCATATATTCTCTTGGTGTTGTAATGGCTACTAGAAGGTTTGATACCAACTAATCATTTCTAAAATTACTTATCTAACTTGTGGGTTCTTGGATATACTATTGGTTTCACACTAAACCTGACCCAAATTACTCCAAACTATCAATTAACCATGATAAAATAAAAGATTCATAATTAAAATTTTACATTTGCATCTAAATTATAATCATGTTAGTTTCAACCATTATCACTCTATAATTAAAATAACTAGAAATCGCACCAAATGTGGCAAAGGAAACGCCGTAAGACATAAATTGGAGAAGAATCGTGACATATAAAAATC
The DNA here is from genome assembly GCA_000404065.3 of Pinus taeda. Lineage (NCBI taxonomy): Eukaryota > Viridiplantae > Streptophyta > Pinopsida > Pinales > Pinaceae > Pinus > Pinus taeda. The sequence continues at coordinate 102,354 of APFE031509862.1, read as the reverse complement.
CATTATGCATGTGCATACTTTGTCATTAATTCATCCTCTTGGATCTGATGACCCAAATCACTGAATATTTTGGGAGCTCAGGAGGTGATATCAACCTAATTCCCATTTGCAAACTACTAGACCACTCGATCTGCCTGCCTTCGTCTTCATCAGATGGTTGGCTGATTGATAAGACATAACACTCAAATGTTGAAGACGGAAACTTGAAAACATAAAATGCACAAGAATATTGATTCCCAAAACATTTGTATCTTATGCTTCTGAGCAAATTCCTTTTATAAAATTTTACTTAACATGAGATCTGATTAGTTTTGACAAAGTCAACATTAACTAAGAAATAATATAAACCGAAAATGCAGAGTGCTCAAGATTAACCATGCCTTTATTATCCTACAACTAACTATTAAGACTAGCTATAAATGATTTCTAGATGTGGCACAACAGTTCTTCACTGTTTTAGCAAAAATGACCCCACCTTCTAAACAAGGGGTGGGAAGCTATGTTCAAAATAAACCTGGGACAACTGTTTTTCCTAAGAAGGTAGTTGGCTCTGGTGCCCAACAAGATAACTCATAGTCTACCGCTATAGGTCTAGTAGTGTGTCTTCCTCCAACAACTGTTGAAAATCTAGAATTTTATTAGGTGGGTGGGAAATGTGAACTTCTTCTTCCAGAATAGGAGGTTCATATAGCTTGAGATGATTAACATTATCCATATGGTAGAGGCAATGTTGACAAGAAAAAACTAAATGACATGCATTCATACCAACCTACACTAGAATATTATAGGGACTATAATAGATGCACTTGAGTTTATGATGTCACTTTCCCTTAAGGCAAAATTTATCTAGATAAAATTAGACTCAGTCACCTATGTAAAATTGTACAAAAAGTTGATGTCTATTACGGAGTTATTTTTAGTAAGGCGAGGGAGTGTGAAAAGCATTAGATACTTGGGAATGGATGCAATCCAATTTATAAACAAAGGAGGATGCCATGTGATGCTTATGCTGCTTCTTGTGCTGGTGATGGGAGATAACAGGAGGAAGAGACTTGGGAAGCTTGTACGGATCCAACCACTAGTAAGCACAACAACCTGATTATAATTGTGTTGTAGGACATGCACATAAGAGTTGCACTGTTTATATTTGGTATAGTGATCACAAAGGGCTTGTAATAGGCTGCAATTTATTACTTAGGTCTAAACATTTGGTTTTTGTCCTGGAGTGATTTATAGCAAGCCTAGGGGGTATGAAGATCATCAAATACTTGGGAATGGATGCAATCCAATTTCTAAAAAAAGAATGATGCCTTGTGCTGCTTCTTGTGTTGGTTATGGGAGACAACTAGAGGGAGAGAGATGGGTAGCATGTAAGGGCCAACCACTAGTAAGCATAACAACCTGATTATAAATGTGCATGGAAAGAAGAATCCCACTATTTATTTTTGTTGTAGAAACACATAGGCCTTGTACCAGACTACAATATATTACTTTTGTCTACCCGTTTATTCATTTGCAAATGAAAGGAAGTAGAGAAATGAAGTTGGAAACCCAATAATTGTTGAAATATCTTCCAAAAGGTGTTGTGGCAAATAATCATGTGAGAGTAAACCTTTGCATATAAGTCTTTAGGGAAGGGTTTCGTTGTTGATATTTTTTTACATGCCTAATTGTCCTAATAAAATTGCTAGGTAGGAGGTTTTGAAATCTTGTTATGGCAAGTTTCATCCACTTTTGCAAGTTTTATTTCTTTTGCACCCTACTTACTCTTCTTATGCATTTCTCTTAAATATCAAAGGAAGTGTGCCCTTTTATATAGGCAAGGAAGGGCAAGGTAGAAGAGAATTCAATTATTTATTGTCTAATATTGATTTCTATATTCCTACTTGTGCAGTTCTTCCATTAAGATTCATTAGAATCTCTTCCTATATAACCCCTTGGGCCAGAGGATGTGAGATGTTTGAATAGTCTTTATGATGCTCATATTTCTATATTTGGAAAAAAGGTTCATAAAAAGTTGGAAGATGCAAAATTCTTTGTTGTGGGGGATGGTGCTTTGGGATGTGAGCTTCTAAAGAACTTATCCTCATGGGATCAAGGGAAAGAAAACTATAACAGATGATAACGTTATTGAGAAGATAAATATTAGTAGACAATTCATCTTTCGGGATTGGAATATTAGGCAGGTATTGTCAAGATTGGCATCATCAACAACCAATGCAATCAACCCATATTTTCAGGTTCAAGCAATAGAGAATCATGTGAGCCCAGATACTGAATTTTTTTTTGGTGATTCCTTCTAGATTGGTGAGGTTGATGTTATTTTGAATACTCTAGAAAATGTCATTGCTATGTTGTATGTAGATTCAAGGCGTGTTTACTTCTAGAAGCCATTACTAGTTTGGAACACTGAGAACCAAGTGCAACACCCAAATGGTTATCCCTCACTTCATTGGGAAAGTTTCGAATTTGAAGATCTCTTATGGGAAAGTTTCGAATTTGAAGATCTCTTATATAAAACTCCAACTAAGTCATAAACTTTTCTTTTAAAAGTATAAGAATACATAGCAAAAATCAAGTTTACAGGGGATATTAAGGGCCGATAACTTCTAGATTCTAATGTCAATTGTTAGGTTTCACACAAATGTCTAACATTTAAAGATTGCATCTCTTGGGCTAGAATCAAGTAAGCAATTAGATCCCCTTCCATTTTTCCTTCCCTTCCTTTTCCATTGTTATATAATTTTCATTTCCATCTTTCATTGCAACAAATATTAGCACAATTTACTATTTACAAAAAGATCAAATTTTAGTAAACAAGATTTGCAAATCACTAACTCATTTGAGGATTCAGGTTTGAGGATTTATTTTCAAATCGTGTGAAGTAACTCACTATCAACTTCCATGAGGGTGCAAATACAAGAGAAGGTGCACCATTCTAGTCCTCTCCCAAGTGTTTCCCAAAGCCCTCCACTTTTAGCAACTTACTGTCAACTTTAGTGAGGACAAAACTATAAGAGAAGGTGCACCATTCTAGTCTTCTCCCAAGTGTTTCCCAAATCCCTTTCACTTTTCTTCCCACGATCCCAGTCACATGTCCCTAATTCTTACAACCTCCATTCTAAAAGCTAATACATATGGAATTCCCATTCCCAATTGGACTTCAAATCCAAATTGAAGAGGATTGGTGCATGTGGTTGATAAAGTGCCTATTCTAGTTTTCGAACCAAAAGAAGGGGTGAAGATTGTCACAAATGAGAAAGCTACAGATGTGAACCCTTCTTCTACATTGTATGATGATGATGATGATGATGATGTTGAACTGATTGACAAATTAATCACCACATTGCAACATGGTGTTCAAAATTTACCTTCTGGCTTTCACATGAATCATATTAAATTTGAAAATGTATTCTCTAACTTTCCTCATTAATGATCCCTATTATCCTCTACTAATTACACAACTTCTCCTCCCTTAAATAAAATATTTCAATTCAACACTATCCATTGGAATAAAACTCAAGGCCATACTTCTTACTACCTTCAGTGTCATACTTCTTATGAGTACTATGCATGAGATAATAAAACCAATATAACCACCATTTTCTACAGAAACTGGAAAAACTCTTCTTAGACCATAGTTGCAAAATTACATGGGATATTGCTTACAACTATATTTAACAACCTTTTAAAGTCATATGGGAAATATCTTTTCAACAACAATTGGGATGAACATTAATAACATAACATATAAACAAGATTGATAATTTTAAGCCTTATGTATGTAAATTATTTTACAAAAAAATATCAAATCCTTTTTTATTTACTAAGAAAGTATCATTGTTGAATAACAATCAATTTGTTAAAAGTCTTAAAAACTATTAAAATTGTTTTTTATACAATAATAATTAAACCATTAATCTCAAAAACTCAGTTAGAATGCATGAAAAATAAATTAAAAATAACAAAAATAAGTGATAACATATGTCTAGGTCGTTATTAATATTGAGCTTGCATTAAAAATATTATTGTGTAGGGTTCTACTCATTATTAATAAAATATGTATTAGAAATAATAAGATCTCAATCATTATTATTAATCTGCTTTGCATTCTCTTCAATTGTTAAGATAAAGATGATTAATATTTTTACATTCACAATAGGGTTCTACTCATTATTAATAAAATATGTATTAGAAAGAATAAGATCTCAATCATTATTATTAATTCCCTTTGCATTCTCTTCAATTGTTAAGATAAAAATGATTAATGTTTTTACATTCACAATAGGGTTCTACTCATTATTAATAAAATATGTATTAGAAAGAATAAGATCTCAATCATTATCATTAATCCCCTTTGCATTCTCTTCAATTGTTAGGATAAAGATGATTAATGTCCACCATGAATGTATGTGTTAATTATAGTGTTTTCATATTTGTCTCTATGTTATTAGATTAATTTTGTCTCTTAATTTTTATAGTATATTATAGGTTAGCTACAAATAACATGAAAATTTATTATCTCCTATGTTGTTTAGGCTTGATGGTGAATGTATTAATTATTCATTGAGGGAATGTGCTTTTTCAAGTGCAAAGGGAGTTTCGTATAGGAAAATGCATGGAAAATAGGATGGCTCTTCCTTCCTTGAATTCTTCAAGTAGTATATGGAAGACTTTTTTTTACGAAAATGTTAGATATTTTCCATGTGTGGTGTCATGAGAGACATGGATTATTATAAATACAATCTTATTCTAGATAAATCTTTCCCTTCATTTGAAGGATGTTATATGTTTGACACTGTTTTATTCATTTAAATTAGGCATAGGATCAAAGACCATCAATTAGGTAGAACCTTGTTAGCACTAGAAAAAACAATTAGCAAGGTGGTGGTGAGTGAAGGTTGGTACTTGAGTGCATGAATGGTCCATTGTGGCACAAAAGCATGGATTTAATTTCATTGTTCTTGTTTGTGTGTTGAAAAATGTAGATAATTAAAATAAATCACAATAGGGAGCCAGATAAGTTATAAAACAACTTATTATGGTTCTTATTGGACTGCATGTATGAAAATAAATAAGACGATGACCCCCTCCTAAGCACTAATTTTCCTTTATAGTTTGAAGACGGGAAGGTTAATAATGTTGTTCATGATGGTAAACCAAGTATAGTTGTTGAGGGACTTATTATACTATCTTAAATATAGATAATTAAAAGAATTCACAAAAGGGAGCGAGATAAGTTATCAAACAATTTATTATGGTTCTTATTGGACTGCATGTACGAAAATAAATAAGACAATGACCCCCTCCTAAGCACTAATTTTCCTTATAGTTTGAAGATGGCAAGATTAATAATGTTGTTCATGATGGTAAACCTAATATAGTTGTTGAGGGACTTATTATACTATCTTAAATATGATATTTTACTTTCGATATTTCCTTTTTAAACTTCAAAATCATTATTCTTGATTTAGTACTCATAAGATTTAAGGTTTTCTTTTTAATACAAAGTCTTTTAAAAGAAAATATATAATGAAAATATTTTTTTTTTAAACAAATTTTATTTTTTCAATTTTGTAATTCCATGCACATATCAACCATCACTTTTGTCTCCTAAACACTATTTTAAAAAACAAACAACTTTGAAAATATAATAACAAGTCATTATTTGCCCAAAAAATTCTACTATTATACTAAATATTAAAAATATTTACTTACTAAAAATCATAAAACAAAATATCCAAAAATTTATTAAAATATTTAAACAGAAAATAAATCTTTTTATGAAATATTAGGATTATTATATTTCTACTCACAATTTTAACTGTTATCAACTTAAATGCAAGTAATTTTCCTTTAACTAACACTCATTTTCTCGAGCAAGTGATGTCACTTTTACAAAATCCATTTCCAATCATTTTTTCCTATTTCCACCTGTTAATACCTAAAACAATTTTTAAACATAAAAAAATATTTCCAAATAAAACAATTTTTAAACATAAAAAATATTTCCAAATCAGTCATTTTTATATTTCACGCAGCTTTTGGCTATTTCAAAAAAAACCTATCAATACCTAAAACAATTTTCATCACTAGTATTAAAAAGTCTCCATTAATCGCTTACTTTCTTAAAGCTCTTAAAGTCCAGTAAAATAAAAGTTAAATCATCTTAAATAAAAATATTAAATATAAAAAGTATCAATTGGACACAAATTTTCAAAAAAATATTTTAAATATAACCTATTTACACCCATTTTAAGTTCATTAAAATTTGAAATAAAATCATAGTCATTATCATGGTCGTACTATATTTCAATCATAAAATTAATAAAAATAAACTTTGATGTCGTACTATATTTCAATCATAAAATTGAATTCAAATTTAACATTATTATAATAATGCACAAAAACCATCATGTTCAACCATTCGAATGTAGTAAAAAAACTTTACGCTGATCAAAATTTAAATCAATATAGTCAAAACTTTACACTGGTCAAAATTTAAATCATCATTATAATAATGATAACAACCCCTAGCTGAGAGGCAACCTCTATTGAAATCTTAAATTTTGATGATTACTTTCTCAAAGGAAAGAGATGATGTGCTAACATTATATAATATTATATTACATACATACATGTATATCTGAGTTTTTTTAGATAATTGTGAATTCTACTCCAAAAAAGTCCTTTGAGTGGAATTTTTGTTATATTTAAAAATATCTAAACACAGAAAATGTTTTAAATTAATATGTTCAAATTTCTAGAAAATCTATAAAAGAATAGAAAGTCGATATTTTGTTGTTCTATGTGATTTCTCCAAAATCTAGCATTTATCGATGAATCACAGAAACATAAATTTGAGATGTTAAATTGTATTTAATAGTATAATTTTGATAAATATAAAAGAAATATTATAGTTTTTATAAATATTTATGAATTAATTTAAAAAAAAAATTGAGTTAATCAATTAATTATAAATAATAAACTTCAAAAAAAAATAATAATAAAATTTAAAGTAATAGTAATGAAAAAGTAAATAATGTGTTAGGATTTTTTTGGAGAAATCACATTAGAGATAATTTATCGACGTGTTTTGAACCATCTAGTGTGGTTTAGTGTGGTTCATTGTTAGGACAAGATGGAGAATCAGATCATCATACCCAGATTAAATAGAGAAACTAGATCCTTAATATTTTTAAGGGCTATAATAAACAACAAATTAAAAAAAAAAAATAAAAATTATATGTTAAAATTGACCTCAAATCAATTTTGAAAAGTCAAATATTTAGGTAAAGACTAAGTTAATTTTTTATTTATAAAAATATAATAAATGTGATATTTAAATTGAACTAATAAAATTATAAGTATTATATAAATCAAAATCTAAAATTATATTAAATTAATCTATTTTAAGTTATGTTAGATATTGAGTTCAAATATTAGAATAAAATTAAATTATTTTTGGAATAATATGTACATGAAATAATATAAAATAAAATTATTTAAAAATATAAATTGGGAAATTTAAAAATTAATTACTTAGTCAAAACTAAAACAAAGGTGACAAAAATAAATATTCAAACAATAATAAAATTCTTTGAATGATAAAGAAAATCTAAAACTAAGAATTAAATCAAATAGATTTTTAGTCTACGTATAGAAATAAAACAAAGTCATAACCATATTATTATATTATTTAATTTAATTTAGTCTATATATATATATATAATTAAAATTTTAGTTAAATTTAATGACAAAAAAAAAACTATGAAGAAAGGGTAGGGACCCAATGATTACTAATATTCTACCCATCATCCCTGTTTAGATTGCAAGGTTTCCTATCAATCTCAATGGCCTCCCAAAACTTTCGATGAAAGAAATGAGTAACCCTTGTAATGACCCGGGCCTCTTCAATGCAGATGTGATGTTTTGTCTTTTCTGCATGCTATGCCAAAGCTAAGGAGTGAGTCCTCCCATGTTTTATGTCAGCCACATGCTCATGGATCCTTTGATTTATCGAATGGCTAGTTTCACCAATGTAGGGTGTCCCGCAAGAGCATGGAATTTCATAAACATGTTTCATGTTCTTAAGATCAACTAGGTCTTTAACAGACCTTAGGGAGCTTTGAATGGTGTTAAGGGGCCTAAAGGTAAAGGGAACCTTATGCTTCCTAAGGATCCTAGCAATCTTATCAGTCGTTCCTTGGATAAAAGGAAGATGGGCACCTGAAATTCAATCTTTGGGTTCTTTCTTAGTTGAAGGACCTTTCCTAGCCCTAAGGAAAGCCTTGAGCCCTTGGCGTCCATTGTATCCATTATTATTGAATGCATTAAGTAAATGGGATTTTTCATCGAAAATGTGGTTTTCGTCAAAAAATCTTAATGCATAGTAGCTAAGGTGTTGAGAACACCCAACTTTTTGAGCAGGGAAATGATGGGACTTAGCATGAAGATACTTCTCTGTATGAGTTTTCTTTCAAAAGATCTGGTGGGAAAAAGAACCATCATCCCTCCTTGAAATGAGGACATCAAGGAAAGGTAGGAAACCATCAAGCTTGCATTCCATGGTAAACTTTATCAAGCTAGACTGATTGTTTAGGTGTTGGAAAAATAGATCCAACTTTTCCTGACCATGAGGCTAGATTACGCAGGTGTCATCCACAAATATTTTCCAGTGCTTTGGTTTGAAAGGAGTAGAGGTCAAAGTCCTAGATTCAAAATCTTCCATGAAAAAATTGGCCACTATAGGAGAGAGGAGGGAACCCATGGCAACACCACAAGTTTGTTCATAAAATTCTTCTTCAAATCTTACGAAAGTGGAAGTAAGACATATTTCAACCAATTTAGAAGAATATATATCTATGATCCAATTAATTACTTCAGTGGCCTTAGTATAGGGATATTAGTGTAAAGGGATACCACGTCGAAATTAACAAGAATATCACTAGGATCCAAATCTATATCCTTTAACTCATTGATATATGATGAGGAATCTTTAACAAAGGACTCAGTACAACCAACAAAGGGTTTAAGATTTTAGGCTAAATACCTAGTTAGAAGATAGGAAGGACCCCCTATAGTGTTGACAATGGGTCTTAGGGGTGCCCCCTCTTTATGGATCTTGGGAAGTCCATAGATTCGGGGAGTGATAGGACTACCCTCAATGAGCTTATGATAGAAGGATCCAACAATGTTGCTTGATCTTATAGCCATAACAACTGTTATGGATATATTCTTTAAGGGATTCTTATTAGTTTCCTATAGCTCCCATTGTTACAAAGGTGATCCATCATTTTACACCGTTAATCTTCCTTATTAAGGACAACTACAGTGCCACCCTTGTCAGCTTTGAGAACAACAATGTCTAGGTTATTGTTCAAAGTTTTAAGTGCAACAAACTCTTCTTTACTAGTGTTGCTCTTAGGGGGCTTTGTCTTTTTTAGGACAATAACACAGTCTTGCCTGATGCTATCCTTAATGTTGCCCAACATGTCCCTAATCCCATACTCAATGCCGTAAATAATGCATTCTAGAGGAATTTTTCTGGGGGAAAGGGAGAAATTTAATGCCTTCCCTAAAAGACTAAAAACTGAAGGGTCAAAGGAAAAACTTGAAAG
>APFE031509862.1:52446-91567 GCA_000404065.3 Pinus taeda | reverse complement strand
AAATTGGGATTTTACATCAAAATTTTGAGCCTCCTAAGGGCTTTTGAAAATTCATTTATTCCCCATCCTTTCCTAGAGAAATTTTCCCCAAAAAGCCAAAAAATAATTCCCATAACTAGTAGCCTATGGCTATACATTCTACAATATTGATGTAATAAATATTTACAAGTGAAGTTTGCCATTAAAAAGCATATTTAAACTAAGGGAGAAAACATATTACTCCTCCATCAACACTAGACTATTAAGATTGAGTCCAATATATTCTTCATCAGACTTTGGGCTATTCTCTGCCATTTTGAGCTTCAGTTGCTCAATTTATTGTCTCAACGTGTCCACCTCATCCTCCAGTTTCTAGATGCACTCCTTCTTCTCAATCTATTTCTCTTGCATTTCTAGCACCTCTTTCTGTTGCAGATGGATGCACCTCTGCATAATTACCATACCCTCCTTGAATTTCATATGCTCTTGCACACAACCATTACAAATATGCTTGTTTCTTCCACCCTCTCGAGACCTCCCCACCCCCTCTCCCATCGTTTGAGGCCGATGGCCCCAAGAATCAAACAATGAGCCATCCTCCATTGAATTGCTCTGCACACTCATTTTCACCACCGGGGAGATACTAGAGTGACCAATCTCCAAGTGTTATGAACACCCCACTAAGGATTGTTCCAGGAAATCAACCCAATGCCACCATCTTGCTACACAACTAAAATTTCACCCTTACCAGACTCAGATTCCTCCCACGATTGCAAACACCACTGGTTACCACCCTTGTGGCCAACACCCTAACAAGAATCCTACAAAAATTACTCAGTGACCTCAGCCTCGGCCGTTGGGCCTTCACAGAGACCACTGGAGAAGATACTAACAAAAAACAATGACAAAAGATAAAACCATTACCCAATTTATAGAAGATGCAGGTATGAACTTTGATGCAAGACTAGAAATTGGTACTCATGATGCTGAGATTCCAATGCTCCACCATTATTTTCCATCTTCTCACTTTTCCCTTCATCCTTACCCACACCTTCCTCCCATGTGTGATATGAGAAATTCAGATCAGAGGGATTAAATGCTTCTTACCCACTCCCATTTTCTTACTTGCTCCTGTGTTGGAACATCGAACACTGCAATATTTTCTAGCTGAGAGGACTGGGGTTTCACGTTGTGAGACCTCCTGGTACCAAGTTTAGGACATACGTGATGGGAGCAGCCACGATGTGGTAGCAAGTCAAGCCGACCTATGCCATGAGGTACGAGGATGAGCTAGGCCAAGTTAAGGCTAATGAGACAGGAACCGGGGAGCAGGGGATAGTTTGGTTTGAAAGGAGGCATCCCAGATTTTAATGAAGAAGGGTGACGAGGGCTAGGGAGGAGAAATGACATGGAAGAAGAGGGGAGGGGAAGGAAGGGGGGGGGGTGGGAATGAAGAGGATGAAGGGAGAGAAGTGGGAGAAAATAATATATAGGTGCTAACCCCAAATTAACCTTGTTTATTTTATTTCCTAATCCCTTGATCTAGCCAAGAGTGCCTTTCCTAGTCCAATGTTTGAAAACCTTTACCATGTTTAGGTAATGTGTAGTGCTTTCAATCGACATGCCAAATTTTCTTGCTTATCTTCTTCTTGGTTATTCCCTCTTAGGATGTGAAAGAATGACACTAGATTAAAAAAAGGAATCATACCTTGGGACTCTTAATGATTTGGTTTAGATTCATGTTGTTTGCCGATGAATTTTAATTCATATGTTTTATTATCAACATTTAGTCTCCTAAGACTTGGATCTTCCTGATGCCCTTTTTTTAAGCCAGAGAAAGTCGAAGGAATAAACCATAAGCCTCATATCTATTATTTGTTTTCCCTCCCATGCCCCAAGCATATTTGTCTTCGATGTTTCCTTTGGTATTAATGAGAATCCCTCCCCCTCCTACCACCCCACAATCATCATCATCATCTACTTTGTTATTGTCAATAATAATATTGAATTCCAAGTTGTCATCGTCGTTGTCATCATCATCATTTTTATTTTCAATAATAATATCGAATTCTAAGTTATTAACATGATTATTTTTAACAACAGGATTAAGGTAAAGAGCACACGATAAACCCACAGAGGGGACATTGCATACAAAGGGATCAAGGGAGCAGTTAGCAAGTTCCAAATCATCATCATGGTTGGCAAGTTCTTCATCATTATCATCAAAGTTATTAACATGATTCTTGTTAACAACGGGATTAAGGTAAAGATCACATGATAAACCCACAGAGGGGACATTGCATACAAAGGGATCACGGGATCGGTTGGCAAGTTCCAAATCATGGGCAATCTTGGAGGTAGTTACTCCATCTGTCTCCATAGAAAAGACACCTTTTGATGAAAAAGGTAATGACGAGGAGAGAGGGGCCAGGTCAATGGAGAAAGGGGAAGGTTGATTTGAGGCTTGAGGTGAAACATGCGACAAATATGAGATACGACTGCCAGTTCAGTTCGTTGATGGGGAGGTTTGACCAACCAAATGGTAGGCCTCATTGGGGATAAGAGGGAACAGTGGAATGGTCTTAGAAGGTGAGCAATAATTACAGGGAAAGACATGGACATGCTCTTCACTGTTAAATAAATTCTTAAACAAAAAATGGGTGATAAGAATCCACAACATTAGGTAAAATTGGATGCTCCGAAAGGACTGAGAAGATAGGGAGAACATGCAACGATACCTCAAACTTCACTAAGATTTTGGAATCCTTAATGGAGTCAACCTCTGAACGATCTTACCGAGACAATTAACCGAGAAACTGTGAAACATCATTCTCACTCGCTCGAGACCCACTTCTAAATATTAGAGAAGCTATGTCATCAATCCAACGGCGTAGAACAGAGATTTGGTTGATATTAACTCTTCTATTTGAAGAAATAGAAAAACCTCTATGAGGTGATGAATTTTAAACAAGCCTTAGAAACTTCAGAGCCTACTTATTCCTACATAATTTTTCCAAGAGAAGGGATCTTAAATTTGAACGAGCTTCAATCCTCGATCAAATTCCAGCAGACAATAAATTCGAAAGTTCCAGATGCAATAAAAACATCTTTCAAGAGACAAAATCAAGTCTTTTCCTAACCATGCAAATTTGAGAACGGATTAGCGCAAGACTTGCATCAAAAAATATACGTTGGTTCCTAGAATTATAAATGTGATGTTTAATCTAAGCGATTAAAGGAATGACTAACGAGACTCTACATTGTTTTAAGAATGCCACATATGGCTTCATCTTGGAAACCTACAAGGTGCATCTTCAAAATGATGAACTTTAATAACAATGGCCCTTCAGTACATGGTTGTAATAACTAAATATAGGCTTCTGTGATCCATATCTTATGTGTTAGGAAATATTTGAGGAGAAATAACATTAGAGATAATTTATCGATTCTTTTCGAACCATAAAGGATCAACCAAACTAAGTGGTTCGAAACGCGTCGGCCCAATATTTGTAAATGTGATTTTCAAAGAAAGATTTTCTTAAAACAATATGGATCACATAAGCCCTAGAAGGAAAACCATGTCAGATATTAAAAATGTAGAATTTGAAAATAAATAAATAAATAAAGGAGAGTTGGAATTTTTAATCTAAAAAATAAGGGATTAGTAACTAAGAAGCAAATTAGAGAGAGAGTAAATAGTTAAATAGACAGGAAGTCTTGAGATTAGGCTTTCAAGATTGCCTTTTTTTTAATTTTTAATTTTATTTTTTATTATCTCCTAGAGGGAAAAGAATTTTCCTTTATATTAAAAACAAAATGAGTACATATTGCAGAAAGAATGACATATAACTACACAGTAACGCACCTAATGGTAAACACATTCTGGATGAATTTATACAAATAGATAATTTTTATCCAAAAACTTATGATACCCAAGCACTCATAAGAAATACTTGTTATCAAAGGGAGAACATATAGAAAAAGTTATAAAGTCTATGAACAAGACATGTGATTTATAGGATAAGGAAATATCCAATTCTAAACAACAAAACACAGATCCAAAGATATATAATTAGAAAAATTTCCATGATGAAGTGCTCATATTTGAATATGTAGAGGCCTCAAGCCTAATGGAAGTTTGATCCTACAATATCAAGACAATGAAATTTCCATTAATTTCTCCAAGTAGATGAATCCCTCCACTCCCTGGAGTCATTTCTTCAAGAGAAAATCAACCTTAACATTCATTTCCCTATGGATGTGCTCATAAGACATTTCATGGAAAAAATGGGTGAACATCCAAGTTCTAGCCATCCAATGGTGAAGTTGTAGAACCTAGAGGTTGCCCTTACCCTTCAACCATTCAATAAAAACTTTTGAGTCCCCTAAGATCTGTAGAGAAGGTAGGTCGAGAGAGGTAACAATGAAAAAAAGTGCCCACACCACTATAACTTTAGCCTTCATATTAGTGAATGTACCAACATTCAACCAATAGTGGACACTTAAATCCCCAGGCATCATAATCATACCATCGCACCAACATTTCCCTATTGTTGGGCCCCATAAAAATAACCTTTGAGCTCGTTCAAGGGGAGTAACATAGCTGGGATGATGCTACACTTGGAAATAGACGACAACCACAAGTAGTCAAGGAAAAATCCAATGACTTGAGGGTGGATCCATAATCCTCTTGTTCCTAACCGTCCAAATACCCCAAGCAATGAAAACCGAAATAAATTTTAGTAATCCCATATATTGTGTCCTCCATTTTACACAAGATTCCAGAAAAGTAGTTGGTCCTAACTCAGGAATATTGAGGAACTGACCAACTTCCCTCCATAGTTCTTTGGAGAAGTTGTAGGAAAAATAGAGATGCATAACAGATTCAGAATTTTGTGAGCATAAGATAGAAATGTTAGGACCCAAAAACCCCGTCACACCATATTGTCCCAAGTCAGAATATTGTTATCCATAGAAAGCCAAAGGAAACATTTTAGTTTTTGCAGGATATGTTGGTCCAAAATATTCTTCTTCCACCATCTAACAGCAGAGTTGTCCACATGTTCATTTATCAGCTAATATGCCAACTTGACAGTTACCCATCCCATGGAAAGATTACCACACCGTATTGTCTGATCCACTCTATCTTCAACAAAAATCCCACTGCAAGATAGTTTATTAATGTAGCCCTCCAACTCAAAAGCCTGCATCCCACAAAGACCTAGGTCTGAAGAGGAGCACCACCTGGCCTATAGGTTTTCATGATTCACATAGACATAAACCTATTGCAAACAATGAATACTCTAAGCAGATAATTGGGTGATAATTTCAGGGGACAATTTGTAAAATGTTTCCCCACCAATGAAGAGTCCCATCCCCAAATTGATTTGGTCCCCCCTACCAACTTTCCATGTCATCAATTTTATAATCCACTTCAAGGAACCCAATAGGCCCTTCCAAATATTAGATCCTCCATCCTACACAAATACACTACCATACCACAACCAATCCATGCACCATTGGTGTTTTAAGTATTTATTCGTAATTACACTGCTCTAGATACCATCCCCATTCATAAGCCTCCATAAAATCTTCATCGCAAGAGCAGTGGAAAAGTATTGGATTGTATTGAAGCCCCAACCACACTGATCCATTTTGCCTTCATAATACCTCCCCATTTAATATATTGTAACCCCCATTCTTCTTATGTTCAGCCCGTTCCGGTTGATGAGGCCATTGAAGTATTAAAAGACCCTGAAACGGTGGACCTCATCAAAATCTGTCTTAAGTCATCATATTTCAGCTTGAAAGGGAAAATCTATGAGCAAACTCATGGAGTTTCCATGGGCTCTCCTTTATCTCCAATTATTTCCAGCCTATATATAGAACACTTTGAACAAATTGCCCTTAATTCTTTGCCTTTCACTCTAAAATACTCTTACCTAATAATAACCTTCATAAATAAACCTACATAATATTAAAAATAACCCACATATATAAACCTACATTAAACATTAATAAATAACCTATAAACAACATTAATAAATAAAATTAAAAATAACCAACATATAATAACCTACATTAGAAAAAAAGAACAAAAAAAAGGAGAAACAAAACCATAGTGTTTTTTTCAACTCATCAAACCATCAAACTTGCAAATATTTAAGAAATAAATAAATAAATAAATTAATTTAATTAATTAAATAAATAAATAAAAACTTTAAACTCATCATTAAACAACACACATATATATAACATTGATAATATACTAGACCTTTACATATAATTCTGATTAATAAATTAAAAGAGACTTAAATTAATCATTAAAAATTAAGCAATTATGTAATAAAATAAAAAATAAAAAATAGAGAAGCCGACAATAATATTCTTATTATTAAATTATTAACGATCAACTATTAATTGCTCCAAGCATCCATGCTCTCTCTTCTCAAACTTGCAATTGACAGCCCTGATGATGGACTCACTTAGTTAGTCCGAAACGTTGGTTCAAAACAACAATAGGTTCTTCCATAAATTTAAATTTAAAATTTTTCTAGCTCATTTTCTTTAGGAAAGATCTAGCCACCTTTAATAGGGTAAAACAATAAACATGCAGGCCCTCCAAGACAAATTTTACAATGGTAATCCTTCCACCTATTGAGAGCCACTTATTAGAATAGATATTAATACGTTTATCTATATGATCCAATAACCATTTCCAACCTCTCACCTAATAAAAATTAGGTTTTAAATGGAAGCCGAGGTAGGTGAAACCCGAACTAAGTTGGGCGAGGAAATACAAAAGAAGAGTAGAGATAACCACACAAGTATCCTCTGAAACATTATTATAAAAAAAAGGATGATTTTTCCTGGCTAATAGACATCCTATAAGAATTACAAAATACATTGAAAATAGTGCAGAGAGCCTTTCATTCCTCCACACTACCATCCCTAAAGATCAAAATATCATAAAAAAAATAAGTGAGTACAATATATATGTTTTGATAACTTAATACCACAGGTGTTGCCAACATATTTTGCAACATCTAACATTCTACTGAGTCCCTCAATAACCAACAAAAGTAAGAATGTTGACGAAGGGCACCCCTGTCTCAAGCCACAAGAAGCCTTAAAAAAATATGCTAGGGAGCCATTTATAAGGACAACAATGTTTTCAAGCAGATGCATGCCATAACCCAATTAGTCACATTCTAATCAAGACCATAATAAAGTAGTAAAAGTCAAAGGTAGTCCCAATTGACACGATCATATGGCTTTACCAAATCAAGTTTCAATACCATAACACAATGATTCTTAGATTTTATAGTGTGTATGGCCTCCTGAGCCACATCAACTGCATCATGGATGAGACTATTAGGAAGAAATTCGAATTTCTCAGAGGATATCACAACAGAGAGGAGTGGTCGAATCTTGTTCGCTCATTAGAGAAATTTTGAGGTCTAAAATGGGCTTCCTAAGGAATATTATAAAATAATAGTGGAAATAATAAAATACAATTAGATTATAGAATCAAATTTTAGAGGCAAAAAGAAAAAAACTACTTTTTCAACTTATCTCCCTAAAGTTTTAGTCAAATTTTGAGGGGGGGCACTCGTTGGATGTGGAATTTAATTCCTCATCCAAGGAATACCCATGTTGCATACTTTTGAAGGACCCTGATGCATACAAAATGAGAAATACATGAAAAACATGATTGCAATAACGTATTTCATGTATTTTTCATTTTGCGTGCAGCAGGATCCTTTGAAAGTAGGCAACATGGATACTGCTCCTGCTAAGAAATTGTGTAAAATCGTAGGAAGATCAGTTGAAAATACGAGTTGAAAAAGTAGTTTTTTTTAATCTTTTTACTTTTTTACTCCAAAATAGTGAATCATCCCCCTATTGGCATTATGACACAGGTTTGGCGTTATGACACAGGTGTTGTCCTTGATGGCAACTCACTCAAATGACAGATCACAGTTCAGGCTCTCAGAATGAAAGAAAATGAGATATACGCAAGTTCCTCTTAACCAAGTTACGTATACATGCAAGTTCGATGATCAAAAGGCACGTATATGTATGCACGCACTTTCATGCAAGAAAAAGCACGTACATGTGGGAAAACTTATTTTTAGTCCATGGTATTTGGACCTATGGTTTTAAACCATGGTATCTCATCCAAAGTATTGAACCCAGGAATTGCGCCCCAAGTATTGGTTCTAAGTGGTTTTGGACCATGGTATTGAGTAAGGCCTAAGACTATAAAAAAAGGGGAAGGAGATCATTAGGTAAAGGCATTCACTCAAGCATTGAATATCTTATGAAGAGCAAGATCTACAATTAGGTTATGGTGCATAGCTAGATCTAAACCAAAGAGGAACCTGAGTGCTAGAAGAAGCATAAGTTCTATTGTTGGGTCAAGATCTTAAGGCTTGAATAGTAGTATCTTTATGTGATTTTGATCTATTATATTTGGCGCATGACTTGATCTATAAATCTAATAATATGGGTATAACTGATGTATGAATAAGTGAAAAGGGTAAATTATCTTTTATAGATCTGTACGCAGGTTCGGCACAGTAGAGGTGTGTATACACGCTAGTTAAGTAAGTCAAAACAATGTATACGCTGGTTGGCTTTAATACAGAAGCGTATGCACGCAGGTTCTACATATTGAAGTAGCATGTATTTGATGTTTGATTATTGTCATTGATGGATCCAGTCTGAAAATTTATGAAACGTGGTCCTTGGAAGAAAGAGAAGGTTGTAGCCTTCTGTAGGTTAGCACCTACGTACTAGTACATCATCTAGTACAAGAGCTAAGGGGGTTTTAGCTCCCTTCCAAGAGAAGCTGGAGAATGAGAGAAGGTAGTAGCCTTCTATAGGTAGAAGCCTACGTATTGGTATAAGATTTCACCAGTACAGAAATATTGTAAAAAGAAGTTTCTTATTAAAAGAAGATAGAGACGAATTGCAGCAGGTGGTTTTCACCCACATTGGGTTTCCACCTTTATATCTCACATGTGTCCATGCTGTGTGATGATTTGTTCTATTTACTACACCTGTTTACTGTTCTTATGGTTAATGAA
Source organism: Pinus taeda (assembly GCA_000404065.3). Lineage (NCBI taxonomy): Eukaryota > Viridiplantae > Streptophyta > Pinopsida > Pinales > Pinaceae > Pinus > Pinus taeda. Next base: position 82,496 of record APFE031509862.1, on the reverse strand, counting down.
GTTCTGATGCACTGATTAAAGATCAACATTTAATGAATCATAAAGTTTACTGATATACGCTGGTTGCTTTAGACATAGTAGCGTATATACGAAGTTCCCATAACTTGAAAGTAGCGCATACAAATGTGATTGTGAAATGAAAATTGATTGATTTGATAATACTGATTCACCCCCCCCCCCCCCCCCCTTCTCAGTATTATTTTCAACACCCCCATGGTTGACATTATCATCTTGAATTCTATTGGTTCTTATAAAGTTTATTTTTTTAGGCCCATTTTAGACCTCAAATTTCTCTAATGATAACCTTTGAGACAACCTTGTAAACCAAATTACATAGTAATATCTAGAAAAAATCATCAAAAGGCTAAGGCTTAGAGAAATTTGGAATTAAAACGAGAAAAGAAGGATTTATAGCCCCTGAGATCACACCAGTCTTGTGAGCCTCTTCAACAACATCAAGAATATTTTTACCCACCAAGATGAAAAAAGCAAGATAAAATTCAATCGACCAATGATCCAGATCAGGGCTCTAGTGTTTGGCAAATGACCTTAATTTTTTTTTAATTCATCGAACGTGACTGATGCACCAATCTTGATCGAGTCTTCCAAAACATATGAAGAAAATGCAGTACAACCTTGAACTCGTCATGTAAAGAGAAATTACCCTGATATTTGAAGACCTTAAAAAAATGAGCATGGGAACCCTACCCAAATCCTAAGGTGAACAAATCTTAGTGCCATTACAATCCTCCAATTCCCAGATGACATTTTTGGTCCATCGTTGGGAAGCATACTTATGAAAAAATTTGTTGTTACCATCCCCTGTCTGAATCCAAGTAGCACAACTCTTCAAATGCTTTGTCATCTGACTTAATTAGAAAATCTCGCCTTTTAGCCAGTGAGCATAGGTCATGTTAAAGGTCTGTAAGAAAACCTGTTGAGAAGGAAACATATAGGCACTATTTCATAATATTCTCAATATAATACAATTCCACTTTATAGTCATGTTAGAGGGATCTTGTCCATCTTTTCACATGAGACTTTAAAAATAGATACCTTGTGTCTCCATCGAACCATAGCAAATCTATGAGACTGTATATTACAACCACTCCATTTTGATCTAATCAAAGTATGCAGGGAAATATCATTTAACCAAGTGTGCCATAATTTGAAAGAAGAATGTACACGATGAACACCCAAATTGAGTTGAAAACAATTGGGTCGATGGTCTGATAATACCTCTAAGAAGATCCATGATTGATACTTACCAATCCTAGGGATTAAGCATTCAAAACAAGGAACCTATCCAGTCACTTCACAATGCCACAAGAATCAGCATGACCATTAATCTAAGTATGTGTTAGGAGACTAAGATAGGATTGATGAGATAGGCATTTGAAATGATCCCCAAAACGAACTCAGAGAAGGAATCAGATCGATCTGCATTCCCACAAATCTCAGAGGCTAAAGTGGTAAAATTGAGACCCGCCCCCAAGAATGAGGTTAGAAGCATTTAACAAACCACCATCATATAACTTTCTCCAAAATTGTTTGAAATGATAAGGTCCATAACAATTTACGAAAACCAAATGTTCACTAAAACATCTTAAGGAAACCACCTAATTGATAGCAAGTAGGGAAGAAAACGCTTGCAAAGAAACCCTACTAGGATCCTAAATAATTGCCAATCCATTTAAACGACCCAAAGCATCAATAACACATACATGCCAACCTGGACATAACTTAAGCAAGTATTCCTTAGCCTTATCTACAGAGACTATAATCTCCTAAACAAAGATAATAGAGGGTTGGTTCACAAAAATCAATCTTCGAAGGCCATGCATCTTAGGAGGGCCTCCCACTCCTCTGATGTTGAATGACATAATAGTCATTTAAAACCCTTGGAAGAGGGCTTCTAAGCTCTACGCGCCCTCAATGATTCCAGAGAGATAGGGATGTTATTTAGGAGATCATCTTGTAAGGGGGGATTTGAAATGAGGATTTTACGGGCAGTTTTCTTCTGTCGGGAAGGAGTAGACTAAAAAGGGGGGATTGGGGTGTCATTGGGAGGAGGAGGTGTCAAATAAGGAGTATATGAGGGAATAAGAATGAAATCAAAATGGGAGATGGTTGAAGAATCTAGAACCTCAAAGTCAAAAGTCCTAATAGGCACCCCTGGTTGGTGAGATGGTTCATGGGATGGGGCCTCATAAGCTACACGAGGGTTCTGGCCCAATCAAACATCGTGAAAATGGTTGAATAGAATAGAAATAGTTCCCCCCTTCATGAAGAATAGGGTTATGGAAAACAAGGGGTGCCACCAAACACATCTCCAATGAAGAAGATATAGAAGTCACCTAACCATACAAGATATTAACATCTTCTTCAGAGAGTGAGGAAATGAGCTTACTAACCATGGAGTCAATTATCTCATGTGTCAAAAGAGGCAGTGGCAAGGTAGAAGCAGGAGTTGTAACATTAAGAATTGAATCAGGTTCAAGTGCTACTACATGAACATCTAAATAGGAGCATATCAAATTTCTTGCTACCAAGCCCTCACCCTCTAGAACATCCTCCTGTGAAGCCACATCCCCATATACAGTTGGACTCAAAAATAAATGACCAGTAGGAGTCCACTGGAAACTAAGTGAACCCTTGGAATCCTCAGTGAGAGGAGGGGATAAGGGAAGTGTTGATGAAGCCCTGACAAACTCCTAGATATATTTTGAGCCCACCATAACACCCCCTAGAGGAGAAGATACTTCCTTAGGACTGTCAAATGAGACCCAAAACTCAACAGATAAGGGTTTTGTCCCATAGGCACACTTATAATGACATAATACCTTTAGATTCTTGGTTTCATGATAGGAAGTGTACCTAAATGACACCTTCCAGTAATCTAGATGTTGACAGAAGGAGGAAGTACCCAAAGAGATATTGACTTCCTCTGGTAAGCCCAACACTAAGTCAATTTCAACTAAAACCCAAAGAATCACCTTATTGAAACCCACTAAAGACTTCTTGTCAAATTAAATAAAAATTTCGATACAGCTCACCACACTAATGACCACTTGCTTCATCGATAATTCCAGAGGGAACCCAACCAACTTCACCCAAAAATATTGAGACTTAGGCATGCCCACCAGTGTATTAAAACCCACACACCATCTCTGCAACCAAAAATACCCTCTATCAAGAACCCATGCACAATTAAGGATTCTTAAGGGATCTCCCTTTCTCAAGAAGTGGAAATGAATCCACTTATTCATTAATATATTAATAGTCAGATAGTAACATAAAATAGGTTTCCAGTGTTCCAGGACCTAAGCTTTTAACAGAGGGAGAGAAAGGGATACATAATAGAACCGTTCCATTAGTGCAGAGGCCTCCAAGCTCGATGCTTTACTAATTTCGACGTCGTAGCCGAGAGATAAAAGAGGTTTTGCATATGAAGGTTCCAATGGATTAGATTTTTGAACATGACTTGTGGATGAACCACTGATACTTGAAGATGATGAAGGTGTAACATGCAAGATAGTATTTGCAGTGTTGGAGGGAGAAATTTCAAGTGGAAAACCTGAGTTTAGGGTAGTGGCCCCATCCTTTGACTCCATCTAGAGAAAGAAACATACCATAGAAAAATGTTTGGGTCCTGAGCACCAAAAGACAAAATAATAAGCCTAGAAGAAACAAAAGGTCAAAGGGAAAAGACGAACATAAAGAAACCCTAAAGCCTCCTCCAACCAAGCTCTAGAGCACATAAAAAGACAAGGAACCTAGAAAAAAAGCTAGACCCTCTTGGAAAAAAAACAACTACATGAGATCTAAGCCATACCCAAGAAGTATTGACATGAACTGATGCCTGCAGCTGCATCAAAAATATTCCATCAATGATAATTAATTCATGCCCTACCTTGTATAAACCATTCCAACTTCAAATCCTCAGTTCTTACAAAAACCTCCATTTTAAACGTTCCAAGCTACTCGAAAAGAAATCACTATAACAAGAGCTTCCATTTATCGAAGTATGAATTATATCGGAGGATGGAGCTTGTTAGAAATATGAGATCAATTAGCCTCTTCCTAATACAAGGTGAATCAAGCCCATGGAATGATCAATGAATTGACAACTGCTTCTTAAATTAATTATATGGTGCATCCATCATCTTATCATGTAGACCATCAATCTTCACCTTTTCTCTGGCTAATTTTATAATTAGTCTGTAGAGTTTGATCTTTACGCTTTCTCTGGTTGATTTTAGAATTAATTTGGAGATTTTGATCTTTACACTTTCTCTAGTTGATTTCAACAGATCTATTCGCTAAGGTAATAATGATTATTAAGATTATTTTTTCTATCAAGAACTTTTTTAATAATATAAAACAAGTAATAAAGTGTTGAACTAAGAATTTTGATTTGGTCAAATCAAATGAGATGTATAGACTTGTTAGAGTATGCAAAAAATATATATTTTTTGTTGGAATATAAAAGAACTTAGAAACTGTGGTTTCCAAATCTTTAAAAAAATTCACCAACATATGTTACCTAAGAATTTTTTTAAAAGTAATATCATATTTTGATTCTAGTTGGATTTGGATTATACATTCAACAACCTAATGAAACATACATAACCATAATTGCAGTCTAATTATTTTATGCATATTTTTTAGTCAATTTTGATAGGGATTTGTTGGAATGGAAGGTTTGAGTTGCATACCATGCACAATCTAAGTGCCTTAATTATTTTTAATGGCCTTCATTGCCTTAAGGGTTTTTTATGGCATTGAATCCATTTTTGTATTAAAAAATGCAATTGAAACAATGAAAAATTACAATCTTACAAAAAATTGTATTATAAAATTCCAAAAAAACAAAAACATAAAACAATTAAATTGCTAAAAAATGATTAAAATAATTTCTAGAAAATTTTATAATTAAATAAATAAATAACAAATCAACTAATTAATTTATTACAAATAATTTAATTTAATAAAAAATAATAAAAAATTTGAATAAAATAATAACAATTTAGATCTTTCCATACTTGATTGAATTGTATAGTATTTACAATTTGAGTGTCTAACTAATTGAATTGTATAGTATGCACAATTTGAATGTCTTGTATATGTTTTACAGTGTTAAATCCATTTATATATTCAAAAATTGAATTTAAAAAATAAAAAATGTAATCACTATATCAATTTTATACAAAATAGATAAAACAATTAAACTATTATAAAATAAAAAATAACAATTTAATTTATTTATTAAAAGAGTCATCCATCTCCCACCCCCTCATCCTCTCTCCCCTAGTTAATTGTTGTACATCTCCCCTCGGTCTCCTCATGATGAATTAGTTCCACAGGTATGGTCACACTTACCTTCTTCCATTTAAAGAATAAAACGATACGTTGTGTTGGGTGGCTTTTATAATAAGAATTGGGCAGTAATTCATAGTCAATGATATGTTGTGCTTGGTGGTATTTATAAAATAGAATTGGGCACTCTTCAATGTTTTTGGAATTTTATAGCATAATTAATTGCAAATTTTAATTGAATTTTATACTAGTAATTGCACCACATGTTGCAAAGGAAAAGTCGTAAGTCGGTAGCCACGGGGGCTTCACTGATAAAACAATACCATATCATGTGTGTTCATATTAGGGTATAAAAAATGAGGGAAAAAATGAAATAATATATTGAGCATATTATAGGGGGTAAATATTTTTTATATGTTGTATAGCAATATGTGTATTATAATCTATTGTTTATGCAATACATTGGCCACGCGGTGGCAAAACTAAAGTGGGTTGGAGAAATAGAGGTTATAGAGTATTGTGGGAGTATCGAGAGTGGGAGGGAGAAAGAAAACACTATGGTAATATTAGGTCCATAGTAGCCTAATATTCAAACCTATGGCCCTAGTGTTGACATCCAATTCATGGTAATGTTAAATTCTTAAAGTAAAAGTGACATTCTTCTTTATCTTTCATTGTCATCCTTTCACTTAAATTATTAACATTATCATGAAATGACTCAAGATGTTTGAGAGTGGTTTTGACCTCAATATATTTCATATGGAGAAAGTACACTTTTAGATCTCACTCAAAATCCAACAGACTTATTGCCTTTTTCAAGATTTCAGGATTGGGGGGATCGTAATGTTTCCATTGGATTTTGTCATGTTCTAGGGTATGGAACTTTTATTTAATTAATAGAACCAAGACTTTGATGTTAGTGACATTGGTTGTCAAACTCCTCTATCATGACCCTACTAAAAATGTACCCATCACTCAAAAGAAATCTTGACTTGACATGCTAGGTTTTTTCTATCTTATGTTAGTGCTTAGAGGGTGATATTAATTACAAAGATCCCAAGATAGGCAATGCTTTTGATGATATGTAGGTATTTTTTGTAGCATGATTTTTTTGGATGCTAGAGTCCATCCAGAGCCTATTTTTGGATTTATTTTTGGTTCAAAGATGGATTGCACTCGATGTTATTTTGGTTATGTGCACCCTTACATGTTATATAAATGAAAACTTGTAATTTGTGGACTCGTGTTTCATGAATATTATAATGGAACAAGCAAATTTTGTTCTTCACAGTAAATACTCTAGAAGACTTGGAATATGTAGATATCCATTGAAATACAATAATATATATTAAATGTATGAGTAAGAATGAAGCTTGCAATGAGAGTAAGGGTCTTGTATATATAGCCTGGTAAGTACCCTTTTCACGAACATGCATGTCTATAGAGACGTGCCTCTTTGTTTAACTAATTATTATCTAATTACATATAATTATGATTATTATTTATCATCTGTTTCTATTACTTTTATATAAATTATGTTCATAAAATTGCCTTCCCCTTCAAAAAACTTTGTCCTCAAAGCTTGTTGATGACATGACTTGATCTATTTTTCTGCTATGAATGTCTTATTGTCTCAGGACAATCATCTTTGTCAATACAAGTTGATATGATCCTTAGAGTGACATATAAAATTGTCGCACAGAGGATCTGACCATCCCAAATCAATCTTTTGTGAAATCTTTTGATTAGTGGAATTTTGTGATGAATTGTTATCACTAGACTAAGTTGTTCGCACTTCAGTATTCTTCGAAATAAAAGTTTGTTGTTTATGTTCTGAGTGATATGGATCGGTTGATTGATTGAGATGTATTTTCTTGTGATTTGGATCATAAAGATCTCTTTTGATTTCCCTTATCATGTGTGTGGCTAGATTCTGGTTTACTTCAGGTTTCGATGTCGTCGAGTTGGTTACAAAATCTTCACTTGGAATTTCCTTCGTTTCAACAGCTAAGTGTGTTTTTTATTTAACTGATGTGTCTTCTTCTTGAGTTGTGGTATTTACTGGATCAATATTCATTCCATTTTCTTTTACTTGGACTAAACTAACTGGAGACTTCAATACTACTTCTTAAAGTTGTTCTAACTTGTTTCTAAGTGACGTCTTATCACGTTTAAGTTTTTTTATTTGTGTAAGGAGGTTTTAGTTATGATTCCTTAGACGTAAAACCTCTTCGATTTTTGGATTGTTGATTTTATTCTTAGTATCGTCATCATATTTTAAAATTTTGGTTTATTCTAACACTATTTGATTAAGGTTTTTTAAACGTAATTTTATTCTTCTTGTTCCAACAAATGCTTCTTGAGTTCCTTCTTTATGGCCTTAAATTTCTTGACTTGTTCGAGTAGTTTTTCATTGTGCTCTGTGAGGCGTGAAATTTCTTTGTCTTTACTGGAGATGACTTCTTCGAGCTCTTTCTTCTTCTTTGGTATATTTTTTTATTATCTTGAAACTTCAATTCTGAAATATCCTTAAAGTCTTTTAATGAAGGTGTTATTGATTCTATCTTTCTTGTTATGTCTCTAAAAGTGACCATATTTCCCTTATAAGGAAACATCAAAGAAAAAATTCTCTATGTTTAACATGAATGTACCAAATACCTTAAACCAAGTTCGACCAAGAATTATGTCAATCTTCCTATTATACATAGTTGCAACACATAATTGAGATATATACTCATAATGATCTACTGTCACTTGTAAATCATTAATTTCATACTCCTTCTTGCCACACATATCTATTCTTTCACCAATGCTTGGTTCTTGAATTAATAATTGATTTGCCAAACTAATATCGATGTAATTTTCCTCGTTGATTGTGCTGGTAGTAATATTAATTTATTTTCCTTGGTTACTTCCTTTTAATGAAATGAAACTGTAATCCATGATTCAAAGACCATTGTAGGAAAATCGTCCTTCCCTTGTTTTTGGATTAGACTCCATTTTTCTTTATTAACAATTTCATCAAATGATTTATGATTTCTTATGTATCCTTTAGTTTTCCTTGATAATGTTATGGTATCCTTCCTTGAAAAACTTCCTTGCTATACCACTTAGGTACTTTGAGAGTATACGAATATATTATATTTTTCATTTTTTAAAATTTAATTATATAATTGTAAACTATATAAAGTAACAGTTATAAAACTTATAATTTAGAATTCAAAAATTAAAATCATTTTTCTTTTAATTATATAGCTATATGACTATATACTATAATCAAGGGTGTAGACAAGGTAGGGTCAACCGATTCGATGATTTCACACAATGACTCAAATGACACGATGGTTGGTGGTGACACATTAATCAAACAAGAATGTCAACTGGAAAATAGTCACTGGGAATCATGCATATAGTGGCCAACCGAGGTTTATTGTTGCAGGGAATGGAATCTGGTCGAGGGTGATGGCATAATATAGCAGCGGAGAATGGGGAGATTTAACACAATAGGCAGCGGAAAGGTCGGTGAAGTGCATGGAGGAGATGGAGTGATAAGGGACGGCGGAGAAACGTGATATAAGGGATGATAGAGAAATAACAGTATGCAGCATAGGTAGTCGGGTCAGCACAATGGCAGATGCAACAGAGATAACCGACAGATTGAATGTGTGTGGTTGGTGACAGGAACAAATAAAAATGAGTAGGGGTCCATAGTGTGAAAACTCGGATGATGGGGAAACTTGCAGATATAGCAGCAGTAGCCAATCGAGTGGTCGGTCTGTTGCTACGAGATTGTGGTGTAAAAGTGTCACGGGGAATGTAGGCGAAAATTTAATGCCAACGTCAAAGTTTTATGCAATGATGGAACTAGTGTTGGTTACAGACTTGTACATCGAGGTGCGGAATTGCGTGTGTCGTGTTGCATCACTTTTGACCAGGGTCGTTTGACTGCTTCGCTGCTGGTGTGTTGTTTTTAATAGTAATTTTTTATAACTTTTCTTTTTACTTTTTTTTGTAATTTTTTATTTTATTTTTAATTCAGGTGTAATATGTATTTTTTTTTGACTAATTTTTATTTTAATATAACTTTGTTTTTCAATATATTTGATTTTTTTAACTATTATATATTTATAATATATATATTCTTTTTCAATGGTCAAAGGCCTCTCACGAATCAGGGATGAAGAAACTCCAAGCTTGTGTAGTGAAGTGCTTCAATCTTGACGACAATAATGTTGTCGTGATTTTGATGGCTAAAAACCTGGTGATCAGCCAACGTGGCTCTGATACCAATGGAACAAACAAATTTCATTCTTCACGTTAAATACTCCAAAAGACTTGGAATATGTAGATCTCCATTGAGATACAAGAATATATATTAAATGTGTGAGCAAGAATAATGTTTACAATGAGTGAGGGTCCTATATATATAGCCAGGTAAGTACCCTTTTCATGAACAGGCATGTCTGTAGAGACATGCCTCTCTGTTTAACTAATTTTTATTTAATTACATATTATAATGATTATTATTTATTATTTATTATTTGTTTTTGTTATTTTTACATAAATTATGTTCATAACACATAACATATAACTACTAGATTAATGATGTTATATGGTTTGATCCATGTTTTTATGTTTTTTTTTAATCACAAATTGATCATTCACGTGATTTCGTTGACATATATGCATCAAAATATATACAAAAATATATTACGTAAAATTCACTCTCAAAATCAATCCCAACCTGGGAGATTTTATAAATGTTAGCCCTCGCTCTTGCTTCCACTCCCACTTCTCGCTTCTACTCCCACTTCCTACTTCTGCTCTCTCCCCCAAGCAGGACCACTCCAGAACATACATTCATCACATTATTAATACCTCTATGATCTATGTCTAACATGTGTGTTAAGATTGTTTACCTGTTTCTCGACTAGTGATCCTCTTAATGATGGGGTAGTAGAGAATACAACATATATGACACCTTCACCCATTCCTTACAAAGTATTGATGAATAGGTTGAGTGAAAGTGAAGGAGATAATTATAACAATTATTGCTTGGTAGAGGGAACATGCATTCCACAAGAGATAGTGAAATAGATTATTATTTGGAAGAGGGTGCACGCATGCTAAGGGAACACATGTCACACCTTCAGTTAATTCCATTTTAGATGTTGTTTCAAATTTAGAAATTTTAGTTTTGGATAGACTTTTTCTATTATTATTAGAGTTTTTCTTTTGTTATTTTTAGCATGCATGATCTATTATTACTAAGAGGGTGAAAATCCTTAGTCAATTAGAATACTTATGCATGAGAAATTCCCATCTTAGGTAGAGGACACAGATCTCAAAGAAGGGATGCATTCTTGCATGCTCCAATTAATATTTTGATGGAGACACACTTAATTGGCACTCTTACCATGCAACTATGGTGCACTAGGTGATTGGATTAGGGATATGATTTGACAAATTCCAACTAGATAGGCTTTTAAATGTGTCTATATTCATTGTACTTTCTCTCCTCTTCCTATTATATAAACAAGATGAAAGGTGCACCATTATGTTGGTTATCAAGGTTTTGTTTTGAAATGTTGTAGTGTATCTTTTTTAGTATTCAATAGAAGATAGATGCGATCGAGAGTTAAAATCTATGTATTTTCCATTCAAATTTTCCACAGTATGTATTTGTAAATCAAATAACTTATATCTACCTATTTTTTATTGAAACATTCATGTTTTTTTTTATTGGAATAATTCTATTAATCAAAAATATGGTACAAGAAGATACATTAAAGAGAGACAGAAAACCGACAACCGGTAATGATAAGACTATCAACCTCGGTTCTAGAGAAGAAGTGAAGCAAGCAAGAAGCTACAACATATGGCTGGAAGCAAAAAGATTGACTTCTACCCAGAATGGGCATAAGCCTCAACATGAAGCTTTTTCCCTTTCCTTTTTTTGACTTTGACCCAACCATCCTTGGGTGAATAAGCAATAACAACTTGAAGATTGGGGTTCTCCACAGGGGGGGCCTCCTTTTTTGAATTAGAGGAGGAGGTCAAATGGATGCATTTCTGAGAAATGGTTGTATCGGAGGACTGCGTCGGACCATTGGTGGAAGGGACCACGGAATGAGGGGCTTGATCCAATTCCATGTCGCTACCTTCATCTTCAGAGTTGGAGGAATCAGAATCCACGACTGGAGGTGGAGAGCAAGGAGCCCATCATTGGGACTTGGGCTTGGAGAGGTTATCCTTATTCTTTTTTGCTGGGAGAGATGGGCAGGTGTTCTGCAAATGCCCTGATTGGTGGCAATGGAGGAAACGGAATGCAGTATTTTTGTAATCTAGTGTCTGGGTCCAGGCAAAGTCGTTTATCTTGAGATTGATTTTGTCTGGAAGTCTTTTGCTCAAATCTAACTCCACACATATTCTGGCATATGTGTAGATACCTTTGGTTTCCCGCCAGAAATCTCCCATAAGGAAACTGCCCAAGGTGTTGCCTATAGCTCTATAGACAACAGTATGCCATAAGTGGGTAGGTAAGTTTGGAAGCCTGATCCATATAGGTGTCCTAGTAATGACTGTAGTAGCTAGATCAAAATTTGGGAACTAAGGAGTCAAGAAGAGCCCTGCAGTTCCCATGAACCAAGGGCCTTCTTCTAAAGCCTTTTCATAATGCTTACTGTTATCAAATAGAACAATGAAGTAACCTTTTGAACAGAAACTGATCTTATAATGATGAGTCCAGTTTGCATGGATCCATGCATAGAGATCCTGAGATCACGGCCACAATCCATTAAATCTGCAAATGATGGCTATTTCTGCATAGTTTTGAAGTTGGGTTGCAAGACCTTCATAGGTGATTTCAACAGAGGGAACTTCTTGTATCTTATCAACCAAAAAGGGCTTAGGTTTGAGGGCCTCCGAGGGTTTTGGGTTCTCAGAGTGTACTACATCTTTGTATGAGAAAGGAGGAGCAGAGGATGACTGTCCCGCTGCACCTCCTTTCAAATGAAGGGTTACCACCAAAGAGCTATTTTTGGTAATGTTGTAAGAAGAGAGGGGAAGAAGGTCTTCAAGTTTTTTACCTTGAAAGAGAAGTCTCTGAAGGCCTAATGGGATCCCAATCCGTCGTTCTAGACCCAATTTGAGATCCAGCACCAGATCTGAAGAACTGACCCATTGCAGAATGGTTCTGCTTGTAGGTTGAGAAATTTGTATCTGAAAGGAGTCAAAGAAGTGCCCAGACACAGTGCCAGGGCCTCTCGTGCGTCCAAGATAAGATTTGCCATGAACGGAACCCTTGACTTGCTCGGCCTGAGCAATATGCTTTTCCACGGTGTCTTTGATGTGCCCAGCCTGAATATCATGTCATTCCACGCCACCCTTGCACTGTCCAGCTTGAACGCAATGCTTTTCCACATTAGCTTTGATCTGCCCTGCCTGAACACTAAGCCTTTCAACGAAACCCTTGACTTGCCCAACCTGAACGTGATGCTTTTCCACGGTGCCTTTGATGTGCCCGACCTGGACAGCAAGCCTTTCCACGGTGCCCTTGCCCTGTCCAGCCTGAATACGAAGCTTTTCCACGGCGCCTCTGACGTCCCCAACCTGAACAGCACGCTTTACCATGGCGCCTTTAGTGTGCTCGACCTGAACACGATCCTTTTCCAAGGCACCTCTGCTCTGCCCAGGCTGAACGCGATGCTTTTCTGCAACTCTCAAACCCTTTCATCCCTCCATTGCATTCTTCTACCACTAGTCGATTTAACAGTGCTTATGCAACATTCATGTTTTCACCTACCTAGTATTTAGGTTATTCTTTCTAGGTGTAGAATTTGCTACCATTCTCGATGAAAATAAAAAAAAATATAAATATAAATGGGTATAAAAAATATTGATGAAAAATTGGATATCTACAATATCTAGTGAAAGTAGGGGTTTTTTAAATTGGTAAGGTGTATTGGGTTCATATTAGTAGGGGGTTAAATAAAGTGATTTTTAGAGGTATTTTCCAATATGCATTCAGATTAAGGGTATTTTTTAGTGTGCCATGAATGCACATGTTATGTTAGAGGTTCATTGAGTGAAGCCCCCGTGCTAGTAGCATAAGGAGGAGTAGCAGTGATGAAAGAAGATGTGATATGTTATGTGATTTACTTGAATATTTAAATCATAAATATGAATTATTTTATTTAAAAAGAAATTTTAGGTTTGGAGAATTGTTTGGATAATGAAATAAGTTAAATAAATAAATTCAAATGCAAACATGCTCATATTAATAGCATTAAGTTGTCCTAGAGTTGATATACAAGAATAACTTTTGTAAATCAATGTAGGTAAGGCATAGTGCTGAATGGAATGACGACTTCTAAATTTTGTAGTGCAAAAGTCTTGAGAATATACTTAAATGACTAAATTGTTCATCTAAGGCTTAGCTCATTAATATATTGTTGTAGCAACTACAACCACCCTCCAAAATGTTTCCTTAGCTTTGTTTTGGAGCCTCCCTACCAAACTTTCACATCAGCATGTCTTGCTTCATCAAGTACGCAAGCTCCATTGATTTTCTTGTAGAAACATAGCCTATCGATCAAAGCTTGATGCATTCCCCTCACAGGTTGTTAATCTGGACTTGGTCCAATAGCAGACTAAGCAACTCCTTCAAGAACCTGCACAAATATGGAGGGAAACCAACCTTCCCTATAGAAATTGCGCAATACTAACTGGCAGCCTGCTAAGCCCTAGAATTGCACAATTCTGCTGAGCAAGCTTCACCTAGAAAATTATGCAATCCTTTCTAGCTAGGCTGTTCAGCCCAAAATTAGTGCAAATCTGGACAAAAGTCAGCTGCTCTACCTAGAAATTGCACAAATATTCTAAGTACCCAGCCCAAATCCCATCCAGAAATGTGCATTTTCTCCCAACAGTTGAGCAGCCTCTTGCATGTGTAGCTGAGTTGACTAGTTCCCTCCGGGACCGAGAAAAATAGACTTGCATGCATGGGATGCTTCTCCCAAGGCAGCATGCAAAGGCATCCCTTGTTTCAAGGACCTATTTTTGGCAGTTGGAGGTTACATGCAAGGATCATTTCAAAAATCTCCCACCAAGTGTCGCTTTCCCTAGATTTGTGGCATGCATGTCACAACTTCGATTTTATCAAAAATAATCAATCAGACACTGCATAGCTCATTCCTCACATCAACCTTGTAGCTCTAACATCCCACATCACATCTAGGAGCTATCAGCACATTCAGCTCATCTATTTTGGGGTAAGCCTCCTTTCCATGTCTTATGTTTCATTTTTGGTGCTTTTTGTGTTTCGCTTCGTATGAAAGTTCTCTGCTTGATTTCAGTGAGTGTTTGTTGTCGTTTTGATACATACTAGCTTGTACTAGTATCGTTTCATTTTTCATTAACATCTTATTTCTGTCGTATGCATGAAACTATTTTTCACGAACAGTCGTCGATTTGACGACTCACCTCACCCACATGCATGTTGTTCTGTTTTCTGAATTTGTCATTCACCATTTGCATGCATGATCATTCACTTATGCTTACACTCAGTATCACCATGCATTCACATTCACATTCGCTTTCAGTTTCCCATCGACGAGTCTGGGTAGCCTTGGCCTGGACTTTGCCTCACCAAGGCAACATTGGTAAATCCTGAGAGGGAAGGCTCTATCTTCCTCTCAGGAAATGCACATTTCTTCCCAGTGGTTGTCCTCCAATCTTTAATTTCACAATTATGAGGGACAATGACTACTAGCCTAGAAAACTACACAATGCAATCACTGAGCTTGCAACCATTTCCAGTTGAGATTGTGCATTGCGCAATTCTAGCAGTTAGCAGCCAGATTAGACTACGCATTGTGCAGTTCTAGTAGTCAGTCAGCCTCCCAACAACCCCAACCATGCATTACGCAGTCTTGGTAGTCAATCTCCTTACCTCCCAATGGAAATTGCGTAACCTTCATGATCAGTCACACAAGTATGTTGCAAGTTAGTTCTCAAGTTCATTTTGGTTTTCAACTAACACATTGCTTGCCATGAGTGTTTCCATGTATCTAGGTATTGCAGGTGTTCATCTGCCCCTCAACAGTATAGGTACAATGGTTTCCAAGAGAGCAGTGTCGAAGACACCATTTAGAGAACACTTGGGTTTGCAGTCGATCAAGTGTCTATGAACTTGCCTACCCACGAAGACATCAAGTTGTTCGTAGACAAGGACATCAAGATATGATGGTAGCAACATCATAGCGAGAAGCATCATGAACAATAGCTAAAGGAAACATACCAGATGCAACGAATGTAAGAGGAAGGTCGTTGACAACACAAAGGTGGAACAAAGTTGCAAGCTCAAGCATATCCACTTATGGTGAAAGCAACTTTGGAGACTCAGGTTATGAGTTGACGACGCGACATGAAGATCACACGAAGGCAGATAAATGAACAAAGAAGGAGTTGCATGTGTTCAAGCATTAACTTAAGGGAGAACATGAGCTGCATAGACACGAGAGTGAGTTGCAATAAGAACATGTACAACAACGAGCGCAACATGCACTCACGGATGAAACTGCACCCCTACAAGCTAAAGATCCATCACAACAGCTGGCATGGAGCAGACATGGTGAGCAGTGTTGTTGATCACATGCAAGGGAATACAACAGCGTGCATGTCATTGTTCGAACGCATGCGATCCCACCCATTTGACACACTCACCAAGGTGAAGATAGCAAGAAATTCTAACTAGAGCTAAACATGTAGTTGACAGTTGATGTGCATGACCACTAGCACACACTGGAATATCAACACAAACACTATGCATTAGTGTGTTGTCAATTTTTCCGCACCCAAGAAGACCATGCACATGCTAATAGACGAGTTGGATGGAGGAGCCATACCAATGCACCCAGATGCAACAGAGGCAAGAGTTCGCTTCAACAAGATGTCATCGTGGATCGCATGCACACCATCACGGATGACCAAGCTTGGCATCAACTCATCACCTTCACCATCACAAGCATGTCAAAGATTTGGTCTCACCACAACGGACCGAGTGTCAGTGATGTCTTGCATGGCTTGCTCAATCCATTTTGTCTCACATGGGCACATGTGCATTATAATGTAATGTCTTGTCAAGTGGAAGTTCAAATGTCGATAGTTGGATGTAACAGTCATAGAGTAGATGAAGAGTCATGAGGATAGATGAACTGTCACAAAGGGAAATTTCAAGGGTCACCCCACCCTTTGTTATAAATAGAACCTCATAACTTAGTGTAAAGGCTTTTGGTCATCCAAGCTTCCGATAAGACTATCTTGGGGAGATCTTGGACAGTATTGTAACTAGCCTTGGTTTCTCCACTGCACGGAGATAGTA
Organism: Pinus taeda; assembly: GCA_000404065.3. Lineage (NCBI taxonomy): Eukaryota > Viridiplantae > Streptophyta > Pinopsida > Pinales > Pinaceae > Pinus > Pinus taeda. The sequence continues at coordinate 65,794 of APFE031509862.1, read as the reverse complement.
CATCTCTTTGGAGGAGCAAGCGGTTGTGGCTTTAACGTTCTGCTATCGAAACTAGTAGTCGGACATGGATGTATTGTATGACTGGAACTTACACTTCTTAATATAGCAAGAGCCAACACATTTCATGCATATGTTGTATTGTATTCTATGCTATCTAGTTTATTCTAAATGATATATGTATTAGTTTGCTTACGCATGCATGTATAGCTATTTGTGTATGTATGTATGAATATTTCTGAAATGTGTTGTTGGTTTAACCATCACATTGGATTGCTTGCTAACTTTCCTTCCATGTTGTGATGCATCTTCACTCGTGTGTTCCCTTATTAACTGCATGCTATCATAGGTTTCTAAGGGGCACACTCATCTCAACCCCCATGTGTTAGAACCTCTCATGCACCTTCCTTGACTCACTGCAATTGTCCCACCCTTGCTAACAATGGATTTATCTTACTTCCCTCTGTGTGAAATCACGGTCAAGGCATTACTGTATGACCCACTGCTGGGACTCCTACACCAAATGGTCTGAGGTCTAATTAGGACTTCTTACCGAGGAGATCCCCCTACATGTTGGCGAGTCCAGCACCGTCAACATTTTGGCACTAAAAGGAGGGATAAACAATAAGCTAAGTCCTCACATCTGTTTTGAATCTCTACATCTCTATCACGACTAACTACCGAGTTTCTCGTACGGAGTGTATGTCCTATGGGAATGATTTCATTATCTAGGAAAATCTCTCAGATAACTTGTCTCATAAAACATATAATGGTGGAGGCCACGTAGCCTTGGTTAGGCCCACGGTCGGCATTGTAAGATCATGTGAACAACATGGATTGTTTGAAGAATAAATGAGCTACGCAATGTTCGTCTACATGCTTCGAGGGCACCCAATGCACTGGTGTGCCACGCTGCCCGAAAAATCTATTCATTCTCTTGCTCATTTGGTTGCAGAGATAGACCATGCATTCAATCACTTTAACTATAAAGAACTCAACAAAGAAATTATGGAATTACGAAAAGCACCCTATGAATCCGTTGAACAATTTTACACACGCTTTTGTAATCTTTCATACCAATTCCTCAAAGATGATAATGATTGGGGATTACTTGATAAAATATTTGAGTATCTTCTTCACATATCTGAACCCCACTCAGCACACTTTGGTGATGGAACTGAACAATCACAGGCAGGCATAGTTGCTGTCACAAGCGACTGTCTACCTTCACCTCATCAAACAGTTCCACCACCATGGAGTGGTGTGGGAGATCATGCACACACATCTGTTGAACTGTCACATCCTCCCACCCCACCTACTCTTGATATCTGCATAGATTTGGCTTGCAATATTGTTGGTTTTCACGTGGATTTGTTCCCTCAACATCCGTCCCCGAATTTTGTTGATCCTCCAGATTGTATTGTCTTGTGTTCTCCCATTCCAGACTCCTCCCTTGTTGTGAACAAGGATCAAGTTGTCAACGGAGTTGGTGTTATGCAGCCAACCTGTGCCATCATCCATGATGAGTGTGTGCGGTAATCTAAAGAAGAACTTGTGGTGAAGGATGACTACCTTCGAGTCGTGCCTCATCCGCTTTATCCTGACATCCCTTGTGATTTTTTCACTGTTGATTTCCCCTATGAAAACTCATTTCCAGATGTTTCTACTTTCGATCATTCACAGGACACATCAGATATGAGTCTATCATTACAGTGTAGAGAGGACACATCTTCCTCGAAAAATTCGCCAATCTGTCACCTATCTTTCCTGAAAACACAGAGGGTGAACATATTTTCTTCCCATCTATGCCTCTGCCTCATTCATCAAATCATGAGGATGCCGACAATAATCCTAAATTTTATGATCTTTGTTGTCATGATCTATCCACTTCCTCATCTGATCATAATGTTTATTCAATCATTGTTAATCTATCCAAGGCACTGGTCTATGATGATCTATCTGTCACAGTCAAGAGAATGCATACACTCAACATTTGCATGCAGTGTAGCACAACATCATGACAACTCCACAGAAAGCATGTCATGTGCTTTCACTCATTTTTGTTCTATGGACACTTTTAAACATGGAGTGTGTGTGTCTTCACTATTACATCTTTCTTGTTTGTTGGTTCGCACAATTGTCTTGTTCGCGAACCATGCCTTCACCAACATGGGTCAACGAATGCACCGATGGATGCATTGGAAGTATCACTTCATGTGAGATGGCCCATGCACCATTAGCTTAGGAGTAGGAGTAGTGTTTGCTTTCAGTATGTTTGCTTGCATGTTTGTTTGATTACTTGCTTTGTTGGTTTCTTTGTCTACTTGCTTGTTTTCTTACCCTCTTTGCTTTCACTTTCACTTCTGCTTCTGCTTTTCTTTGTTGTTTATTTTGCTTGTTTTGTTCATAGGTTAGTTTCGCATGAGACCATGCATAACTCTTGAAACAAGCTGGGTAAAGTACAAGAGGACTTGTACAACTATCAACATTTGGTTATCTATTGTCCGCTCTCTTTTGTAAGAACTTGTTGTCTTCATTCCATGATACATCAATGGAAAATACGTATTGTTTGAAGTAAACCTTGGTGAAAACACAACGCTTGCACGCTAACTAGTATCACCTCCTCTAGTAAGTTGTTTTTGGGTTAACCCTTGTCAGCCTAGTCAAGTAGAGTAAGGTGAGGGGGAAAACCTTAACAGGTACGTTAGAGGTATAATAAACTACTTCTCTACAGGAAAAACCTCTTCTGCTCTCAATAAGTTGAGATCCCTCTTCCACCTCTGAAATGAATAAGTGTTGTGCACAGTCATGAAGATGAAAAATGAAAAAAATGAAATAGTGAAAAAAGGTTTGAAAAAAATGAAAATGAATAAGGTGAAAGAAGAGAAAGGCTTCTTACATAGAGAGGTGATGCAAGTAACTCCGCCAGGGTACTGACCAGGCTCGCTGGTGGGGGAGCCATCCTAGTGTTCCTATATGACTCTGTCAGGGTAATGTTTAGGCCTGTTGACAACGGAGCAACACTAGAGATGAAACTAAGACTATGACGACTATAATTCTTCTACACCAATATACCCCTCAACCCCAATCGAAACAACTGTGTTGACTTGGATTGGAATGTGTGTCAATCGACCAAGATCTTGGTAGATGTTGAATCTTACAATCAAGCTAGTGTGAAACCAAGACAAGTTGAGAATTGAACAATACTTCCAAAGGTGTTAGACTTGATTTTCATGAACAAGGTCCATTCAGAGAGATGGAGTTCTACCAGTGTGTTTCCAAGTGTTGTAGTGGCTACAACCACCCTCCAAAACTTTTCCTTAGCTTTGTTTTGGAGCCTCCCTAGCAACCTTTCATAGGAGCATGTCTTGCTTCGTCAAGTACGCAAGCTCTAGTGGTTTTCTTGCAGAAATACAGTCTATCGATCAAACCTTAATTCATTCCCCTCACAGGTTGTTCATTTGGACTTGGTCTAGCAGCAGGTTGAGAAAATCCTTCAAGAATTTTCACAAATCTGGAGGGCAACCAACCTTCCCTCCAGAAATTACATAATCTTGATTGGCAGCTTGCTGGGCCCTAGAATTGTGCAATTCTCCTGAGCAAGATTCACCTAGAAAATTATGCAATCCTTCCGTATTGGGCTGCTCAACCCAGAATTTGCACAAAACTGGGTAGCAGTCAGCTGCTCTACCCAGAAATTGCATAAATATTCTGAGCAACCATCCCAGCTCCCAGCCAGAAATGTGCATTTTCTCCCAATAGTTGAGTAGCCTCTAGCATGTGCAGCTGAGTTGACCGGTCCCCTCCGAGACCAAGAAAAAAAGACTTGCATGCATGGGTTGCTTCTCCCAAGGTAGCATGCAAAGGCATCCCTTGTTTCAGGGACCTATTTTTGGTAGTTGGAGGTTACATGCAAGGATCATTTCAAAAACCTCCCACCAACTGTCGTTTTGCCTAGATTTGTGGCATGTGCGTCACAATTTCGTTTTTATCAAAACTCATCAACTGAATGCTACATAGCTCATTCCTCACATAAACCTTGCAACTCTAACATCCCACATCGCATCTAGGAGTTGTTGGCACATTCAGCTCAGTTGTTTTGGGGTACGCCTGCTTTCCATGTCTTGTGTTGCATTTTTGGTGCTTTTTGTGTTTCGCTTCGTATGAACAATGTTTGCTTGATTTCAGTGAGTGCTTGTTGTTGTTTTGATACATACTAGCTTGTACTAGCATCGTTTCAGTTTTCATTAACATATTACTATTGTCGCATGCATGAAATTGATTTTCACAAATGGTCGTCGATTCGGAGACTCGCCTCACCCACATGCATGTGGTTCCGTTTTATGAATATGTCATTCACCATTTGCATGCATGATCATTCACTTATTCTTACACTCAATATCACAATGCGTTCACATTCACATTCTCTTTCAGTTTCCCATCGGCGAGTCTAGGGAGCCTTGGCCTGGACTCTGCCTCACCAAGACAACATTGTGCAATCTCGAGAGGGAAGGCTTTGTCTTCCTCTCAAGAAATGTGCATTTCTTCCTAGTGACTATCCTCCAGTCTTCCATTACTCAATTCTGAGGGATAATGACTGCTGGCCCAAAAAATTGTGCAATGTAGTCACTAAGCCTCCAACCATTACCAGTTGAGATTGCGCATTGCACAATTCCAGTAATCAATAGCTAGACTAGACAGTGCATTGCATATTTCCAGCAGTCAGTTAGCCTCCCAGCAGCCCAGAATGTGTCTTGCGCAGTCTTGGCAGTTAGTCTCCTGACATCGCGGTGGAAATTGCGCAACCTTCATGATCAATCACACAGGTATGTTGCAAGTCAGTTCTCAAGTTCATTTTGGTTTTTGACTGATAGATTGCTTGCCATGAGTGTTTCCATGTCTCCAGGTATCGTGGGTGTTCATCTTCCTCTCAGCAGTACAAGTACAATGGTTTCCAAGAGAGAAGAGTTGAAGACACCATTCAGAGCACACTTGGGGATGTAGTTGATCAAGTGTCTATGGACTTGCCTACCCACGAAGACATTGAGTTGTTTGTAGAAAAGGACATCAAGATATGACAATAGCAGCATCACAGTGGGAAACATCATGAAAAACAACTAAAGGAAGCATACCAGATGCAACGAATGCAAGAGGAAGGTTGTTGACAACACAGAGGCGGAACAAATTTGCAAGCTCAAGCAGATCCTCTTGTGGTTAAAGCAACTTTGGAGACTCAGGCTATGAGATGATGGCGTGACATGAAGATTATGCGAAGGCAGAGAAAGGAACAGAGAAGGAGTTGCATGTTCTAAAGAAAAATCTCAAGGGAGAACAGGGGTTTCATGGACAAGAGAATGAGTTGCAGCAAGAACAGGTACAGTAGCAGGCGCAACATGCACTCACGGATGAAATTGCACCTGTACTAAAGATCCATCCCAGCAGCTAGCACGAAGCAGACATGGTGAGAAATGTTGTTGATCGTATGCAAGGGAACACAACAACATGCATGTCATTGCATGCACACATGCGATCCCACCCATTCGGCACACTCACCGAGGCAAAGAAAAGAAACAAGTCTAACTAGAGTTGAACATGTAGTTGACAGTTGATGTGCATGATAACCAGCACACACTGGAAGATCAACTTGGACACTATGCATCAGTGTTTGCCAGTTCTTCCACACCCAAAAATACCATGTGCATGCTAACATACGAGTTGGATGGAGGAGCCATACTAATGCACCCAGATGCTATGGAGGCAATAGTTTTCTTTAGCAAGATGTCACCATGGAGTGCATGCACACCATCACGGACAACCAACTGTGGCATCAACTTATCACCTTCACCATCACAAGCATGTCAAAGAGTTGGTCTCACAACAACAGACCGAGTGTCAACGATGTCTTGCATGGCTTGCTCAAGCCATTTTGTCTCACATGGGCACATGTGCATTGTAATGTAACGTCTTGTTAAGTGGAAGTTCAAGTGTCGATAGTTGGATGTAACAACCATAGAGTAGATGAAGAGTCATGAGGGTATATGAACTGTCACAAAGGGGAATGTCAAGGGTCACCACACCCTTTGTTATAAATAGAGCCTCATAACTTAGTGCAAAGGCTTTTGGTCATCCAAACTTCCGATAAGACTATCTTGGGGAGATCTTGGATAGTATTGTAATGAGCCTTGGCTTCTCCACTTTGCAAAGCTAGTACATCTCTTTGGAGGAGCAGGCGGTTGTGGCTGTAACGTTCCACTATCGGAACTAGTGGTTGGACATGGATGTGTTGTATGACTAGAACTTACACTTCTTAATATAACAAGAGCCAGCACATTTCATTCGTATGTTGTATTGTATTCTATGATATTTGGTTTACTCTAAATGATATATGTATTGGTTTGCTTACGCATGCATGTATAGCTATATGTGTATGTATCTATGTTTCTTTCTGAAATGTGTTGTTGGTTTAACCATCACTTTGGATTGCTTGCTAACTTTCCTTCCATGTTGTGATGCATCTTCATTCGTGTGTTCCCTTCTTAACTACGTGCTATCACAAGTTTCCAAGGGGCATACTCATCTCAACCCCCATGTGTTAGAACCTCTCATGTACCTTCCTTGACTCACCATATCTATCACACCCTTGCTACCAATAGAGTTATCTTACTTGCCTCTGTGTGAAATCGCGGTCAAGGCATTACCGTACGAACCAATGCTGGGAATCCTACACCAAATTGTCTGAGGTCTAATTGGGACTTCTTACTGGGGAGATCCCTTTACATGTTGGTGGGTCCAGCACTGTCAACATATCTCTTAACTCATTTTAGAAATATGATATTTTTCTTTGATAAATCCTTCTCAATCCAACAATAATCATTCTTTGATGCATGCTCATTCATGTGTAGTTGGTAGTGTTGTATCACGCAAATAGTTTTGAATTTAGTTTGAAAGTTTTGTGGAATTCCAATTATAGCTCTTGGTATTTAATAAATGACAAAGAGGCCACAATCAAAACACCCAAAGATAAGTCTGGGGGTTTATCTATTATATTCTTCATGGTATCTCATGATTAGTGATCTTGTGCATCATGTGCATCTAGTTGGCTATGCCAACTGAGGTGTGGACTCAGTGGACATGGTCAAATATGATCAACAAATTTGAATGGGTTCAAAACCTATAAAGTAAGCCTTAAAATTCATTCGAAGGCACATTTTCAATATTCTTTGAATTTGTTCTTCCCCTGAAGTCTATATTATGGACACTATGATAAGACCAAGATTTCCTTATGCTTCCTTGTCTTCAACATGCAAGCTAATTTTCATCTCCATACTTCAAAAATAGTCTTGCTTGACATTGAATACTGGCCAACTCAATTTACTTTATTTGAAATCATTCCTCTCTTAGAAAAAATGATCTCCTATCTTGGCTCGTCTATTCGTTCAGTACAATTGATTTCCTTACCTAGCCAGGGTGACTCCTTCAATTAGAAAGTCAACTTTATTCAAGATTTTATGTTTGATTTTGTCCCAAATAGATCAATCTCTCCTTTGGTAAGTTTACCTCACAACAACTCTAACGCCTTCAATTGAATCACCCTCGCCTTATACTAGATTAGTTCCTACATTTTAACAGATCATTTTTATTAATAAAGAACTAAACAAGGACTTTATCATATCTTTCTATGGTCTTCAAAGAGATTTCAGTAAAGAGATGTCACAAGGTCCTTTGGGGCTTTCTCTTGACTCATGGAACTTCAAAATAACCTTGACAAGCAAAGTTCCACAACATTTGTGGGGTTGAACTTACTGCATTTTAAGTTTTTTTTCCTCAAGAATGTATCTCTTGAATGAAATCCTCATAGCATGCACTTTGAAACAAATCAAGTTATTCATGAAGAAATTCTAGTATAAGAAAAAAAGTGAATGCACTTGAATACAACATTGTAAACATACTTGAATACAAAATCACTATACATGTCCAATAATGAAATCACATTAATTATTCATCATCTATACAACCTGAAAAACAGACAATTCCCCTGTGTAAGAGAATAAGGAGTACAATGCAAAGATCAACTTAAAGAGAAACCACGATGGAATCTGGTAAAAAATATTTAAAGCCATATGTATTTTTCACAATATGGTAATCTCCTTTTTGTGCAGGAAATTTTTTATGCGGACAAAAACGATCTCTCTAGTCCTATGGGAGGATCTAGCAACAAATTAGACAAATATGTGAAAACTTTCCTAGCTTATACCAAAAAACAAAAAGGAGGATAGATGACCTACCTCACTATGATGCTAACGCTAGTTGATGTCGTTCTCGATCTTCTTGCTTCCAAGCTCAATCCTCTCTATGTCGTTGTGGATGAATACCTACAAGGAATATAAAACAGAGACGACAAATCATACTTAACATAATTCATTCTAACATAAACTATGTGCCAGATTAAGGAGTATCACGCTAAATGGGTAATGATTTACACATTTAAGGAAAGAAAACACATAATGTATTATTAATAGAAAGTAAGGGAAGCATACAACCACTTAAGCCTTGATGTTGGAAGCCTCCTTTGGATGAGTTTCTAAGTCCTAGCCAAGACCTTCACACACTCCTTTCTCCTTAGAAAAATGGACAGCATTTAGGCATAGTTTTAGCATAGGAAGGCAACCAAGAAATAGCCAACCAATAGCTAACAAAAAGTAGATGGTAAGGGTTTGATTTATAAGGAAGGAGAGGGAGTTTAGGATCCATAAAAGGAGGGAGAGGTTCCACATTTCAAGGGGAAGATACATGAAAGTAGGATCAAGAACCAAGAATGGGAGGTCTCACTCTAATCCTCATTCAATTTCAAGCAACTCACCGTTCTCGAGACTTTTAGAAGGAGAAACTTCTCCTCCATTTTAGGAAAAACTGCCTAAAGAGGGCCAGCGCATATTTTCCTATCAAAAGGCGCACTGGTAGCACTAGTCACTTGTTAGACAAAAGGTTACTAGCACGGGTTTTTATGCTAAAAGTAGCATTGAGCTTGCAAAATAAGGTTTTGGACAAACCAATATTTAAGATAACCTCTTAGCCATGTTTGGATAAGGTATTAATTTTTCGTAGATAGTCTATCTCAATCCGGAAAATGGTTAAACTTATACTTAGTAGACACCCTTTCATTTACTTTTACAAGTTCAAAAAGACAAGTGTTCGATAATCTTTTCACCTTTTGAGAGTCAGAAAAGAGATGGAAGATGACTACCCCTAGAGGAACGAGTGGTAAAAAAAGATAGCAACTGCTTCTAGTGATGATGGAACTTCTCAAAACATGCAAAGGTCAAGAGGTTGGCTAATAACACCACTCATCACAGAGGTTCCTCAGGAAAGGGTAAAACAACCAAGTGAAAGTGTATGGTTGGCCAAAGAGATGGCGACGATGGAATGAAAAAACCAACATTGATCTGGAAAAAATAGGTTGATAAAAATGGAAATCATGAGAGGTAAAGTGGGAATGGTTTCATTTTTACACAATCTTGAAACATGGGAAACTATGCTTGAGGATACTTTAAGATGGTTTCATTTTTTCACAAGCTTGAAACATGGGGAAAAACTATGCTTGGATTTGGGTTCATTTTTACACAAGCTTGAAATGAAAACAAACTATGGTTTGGTTTCATTTTTACATAAGCTTGAAACAAAGATAAACTATGCTTCCATTTGGCTTGCATGCCCCCAACATAATGACTCAATTTGAGGTACATCCCCTCCAAGCTTCATTTCATTCACCTAAGTAGACCAGTGGTTACTAATAGGTGGATGGAATGAAGGTTCACTTACGAGATCAAGTGAAATAATCAACTGGGAATTTACGAACTCTAATTGGAAGGGGATTTGTTTCATTTTTTAACTAGATTGACACATGAAAAGAACCATGCTCATGACACCTTATTTCATTTTTTAAGGAGATTGACACAAGACAAAGAACTCTTCTCTTAAAAACCTTGATTCATTTTTAAGGAGATTGACACAAGACAAGGAACTATACTCCAAAAACCTTGATTCATTTTTTAAGAAGCTTAACACAAGACAAGGAACTACGCTCCAACACCTTGTTTCATTTTGTTAATGAGCTTGACACAAGTAAAAGAACTCTACTTATGGGAACCTATTTCATTTTTTTTAATGAGTTTGACATAGTAAAAGAACTATCCTCATGGTACCTTGATTACGGCCTATAAGAGGTCATAGCTTCCAAGAGGTTCTCATTAGATGGGAGAACAATTCTATGGAAGGGATACATGTAAAGTGATATAATGGAAAGATTAGGTTCCAATGACCCCAGTACATGATGCACTATATCACTGAATAGATCATCTGTAGACGTGGGCATGGAACAAGGGAGCACATAATTAACCTATGGCAGGAGTGATACCACTTGCATACAAGGACCATTTAGAGAAGATGGTTGATCGGGAGTAAATTAGGACCAACGAATGAAATATGATCAATGGCCACAATTCTTCCTTCATTTAGGAAACATATGACATGAAAGAGAGAAGAGACTCACTAAAAGATAGAAAATATAGATCAACGCCTTAGAATTCAGCCTCTTCGAGGGGGCAACCTCCTTTACATTACACAAATGAACAATTCTTGGATGATATAAATGACTAAACCTCCCTTCTATATATAGGAGTCTAAGGGGTCACAATATAATCAAGCTAACATAACAGTAATAACATAAGGGCACAACAATAACAATAGCGGGTTTCTATGGGGCACACTAATAACAATATGGGGACAATAGGGGCACAATAATAACAATAAGGGCTATAATGAAAATAGTAATGGGCAAATCACTAGTATTATAGGGACCTAACATGCCCCCCTCCTTCCGAAAAGCATTTTCCTCAATGCTTGAGCAATTTTGAATGCTTCTGTATAAAATTCTCATCTTCCCATGTGGAATCTTCAGCGGATAAGTTCTTCCACTTGATGAGATACTCTGAAATTGATCAACTTCATCGTTGTCAAGTTCTTGTTTCTGTGACTGCTTCCGATTCCAATATGATTTTTCTTTCCTCGTCAAGTCCTGGAAATATTGTTCGAACTAGGAGCTTGTCACATATAACCTTCTTTAAACATGAAACATGGAAAACTGGGTGCACTCGGGAAGCTGCAAGAAGCTCTAATTTGTATGTCATAGTACCAATATTTTGCAACACCTTGTATAGACCATAATACTTTGGTGATAATTTATTATCCTTCTTAGCTTGCTCGAGGGACATTTGTTTATATGGTTGTAGCTGTAGGAATATCCAATCACCTACATCAAAACTTCTTTCGCTGTGATGTTGATTTTCCTATTGTTTCATTCTATTTTGTGCCAACATGAGGTTATCCTTTAAGAGTTGGAGAACTTGTTGTTGATGCTTGATGTGATGTTCCACTGCTTGAACCTTAGAATTTTCTCTTAAATATGATGTGATGGATGTTGGATGATATCCATAAAGTGCCATAAATGGGGTCATTTTTGCTGCAGTATGGAAGGAAGTGTTATACCTGTTGGGTTGTGTCCGGGGAGTTTGAGGGGGGCGGGTAGCCCCCCTTTGCGGGGTTTGTGGCAGGGCCCCGGGAAATTTTTTTTTTGGACCCTATATTAGGTTGGGAAAACCTACGTATGGTTTTTGGTCCATGGTATTGGATGCGATGGTTTTCATTCGATGGTATTGGATGCTTTGGCATGTATAAATATGTATTATAACATTGAAAGGAAAATAATGAAAAATCAAGCTGGTAGTCCTGGTTTTGGGATCCAGGGGAAAATCTCTGTGTATATGTGTTTTATGTGTTATGCTCTCGCATTGTTTATTTTATGTGTTTTAGAATTCGTATGCAGGTAATTTATATACGGGGTTAAAACCTACATTTGGAATCAGAGCTGTTTTGGCTTCAAGGGGACGCCTTTATTGCTGAGGGGTTTCGCTCGGGCCTGTGGTAGACCTTGTTCAATGGGAGATTTGCAAGATCGATTCTATTGGTGAAAGAAGATGGTGAGTAGTGGAAAGATAAAGATTGAGAAGTTTAATGGTCAGAGTTTTGAGTTGTGGAAACTCAATATGGAGGATCTGTTGGTGGATAAAGATTAGTGGATCGCAGTAGATCCAGGTACTAAACCAACGGGAATGTCTGATGAAGAATGGAAGAAGTTGGATCGAAAGGCAAAGAGCACAATACGATTGTGTGTCTCAGATTCAGTATTGTTGAATGTATCAGGGGAAGCTACAGTGAAGGCTTTGTGGGACAAGTCAGGGACTTTGTACCAATCTAAGTATCTGGTGAATAAATTGTTCCTGCGGAAAAAGTTGTATAACCTGAGGATGAAAGATGGAGACTCGGTGACAGAGCATCTAAATGCATTTAATACTATGGTAAGTCAGATAGCATCTATTGATATTAAAATTTTAGATGAAGATAAGTGCATCAGTTTGTTGTGTTCTCTACCAAATTTGTGGGATAGTCTGGTGATTGCAATAGGTAGCAATGTAACTGCCTTGCAGTGTGATGAAATAGTCTCAGCCTTGCTGACAGAGGAGGTGAGATGGAAAAATATGGAGAGCCACAATGGTGATGCCTTGTCTAAATGAGGATGATCCCAGAACAGAAACAAAAATAAGTCATCGAGTGGGAGATCTAAATCTAGAGGGAGATCTAAATCTCTAGGAAACCTGTAAAGGTGGTGTGCTGGAAATGTGGAAAGGAAGGGCACTTCAAAAGGGACTGTAAATCTAACGCTCCTGAGAAAGGAAAGGGATCTGGTGATGCTCCTTCTGTAGAGGCAAAAACCACCTCAGATGAAGGTGGGGATGTGTACTTGGCTTCTTCAAGTACACATGTAGATCATGAGGCATGGTTGATTAACTCAGGTGCATCCTTGCACTTCACTCCCCATAGAGAGTGGTTATACGAGTATGAGAAATATGATGGTGGTGATGTCTTCTTAGGGGATGATAGGAAGGTTAGAATCGTTGGTCACGGAAAGTAAAGTTGAAGCTGCAAGGTGGAAGGGTTAGAACACTTTCGGTTGTTCTGCATATTCCTGCATTAGCCAGAAATCTGATTTCTATTAGCAAGTTGTATGATGCAGGTGTAAAAACAATGTTCGAAAAGGATACCTGCAAGATGGTTTGGGGAGCACTAGTTTTGATGCGGGGAGTTCTAATTGGAACTCTGTACAAGGTGCAAGATAGCACTGTTATTAATGGGTGCAACAGTTCTGTGGGTCCTAAAAGTGGAGCAGAAAATCTAGTGGTCTCTGGAGAGAAGACCATGTTGTGGCATCAAAGGCTTGGACATATTGGAGAGAAGG
>APFE031509862.1:0-49693 GCA_000404065.3 Pinus taeda | reverse complement strand
GGGCAACCTCCTTTACATTACATAAATGAACAATTCTTGGATGATACAAATGAAAAGACCTCCTTTCCATATATAGGATTCTAAGGGCTCATAACATAATCAGAGCCGACATAACAATAATAATGTAAGGGCACAATAATAACAATAGTGGGCTTCTATGGGGAAAAATAGAAATAATATGGGCACTACCTGGGTACATCAATATAATAAGGGGGTTGTACTAATAAAAATAAGGGGTTACACTAGTAGTATAGGGGCCTAACATGCCCCTCCCCTTCAAAAAGCGTCGTCCTCAATGCTTGAGTAGTTCTTGATGCTTTTGTATAAAATTCTTGTCCTCCCATGTGGAATCTTCAGCGGGTAAGTTCTTCCACTTGATGATATACTCTGAAATTGATCGATTTCGTAGCTGTCAGGTTCTTGCTTCTATGACTGCTACAGGTTCCAATATGATTTTTCCTTCCTCTTCAATTTCTAACAATATTGTTTGAATTGGGATCTTTTGCAAATTTTGAATAAGTGGCCATACTTCTTCGTCCTTCTTCCATCCATCCATTGCTTCATTTATCCAATCTGGTTGGATAATAGAGATAGCACAAAACAGTGCTTCCACATCCTCATCCTTTCTTGAGAGTGCATCTGCCACCACATTTTGCTTCCCTTTTTTGTAGATGATTTCAAAGTCATAACCCAACATCTTTGTGACCCACTTTTGCTGTTCTTCAGAGGATAATCTTTGTTCTAAAAAGTATTTAAGGCTATCATGGTCCATTTTTACCTTCAAGTGTATTCCCATTAGGTAGGGTCACCATTTCTTAAGTGCATGGAGTATTGCCAACATTTCCTTCTCATAAATATCCTTGTGTAAAAACTTTCCCTTGATTGGACGACTTTCAAAAGCAATGGGTATTTCATCTTGCATTATAACAACACCAATTCCATTTCCTGAAGCATCACATTCCACAATAAAGGTTTTTGTGAAGTCCGGTGTAGCTAATACCGGTGCTTGGCACATTACCTCTTTAAGATGTTCAAAGGCCTTTGTTGCTTCCGAAGTCCATGAAAATGCATCTTTCTTCAATAATGTTATTATAGGTGCTGCTATTCTTCCATAATTCTTAACAAACTTGCGATAATACCCTGTCAACTCAAGAAATCCTCGCAGATGCTTTATGGATGTGGGGATTTTCCATTCCTTAATGGCTTTAATTTTGCTAGGGTCTACCTTAACTCCTTCATGAGATACATATGACCCAGATATTCCACCTCTTGTACCTCTTAAATAGAAACATTTGGATCTTTTTGCATATATTGTTCTCCTCCAATAGTTGTAGCACCCTGTCAACATGTTCAACATGATCCTTCCAAGACTTGCTGTAGATTAGTATATCATCAAAAAATACTAACACAAATTTTCTAAGGACGGGTTTGAAAATGGAATTCATCAAACCTTGAAATGTAGAAGGTGCATTGGTAAGGCCAAAAGGCATGACCAAAAATTCATAATGACCCTCATGAGTTCTAAATGTTGTTTTCAGAATGTCTTCAGTCCTCATTCTGATTTGATGATATCTTGAACGAAGATCCAACTTGGTGAAGTAAATTGATCCATGCAATTCATCCAATAATTCATCAATAACAGGAATGGGAAATTTATCTTTAATAGTGAGCTTGTTGAACTCCCTATAATTTGGACACATGGGCCGTGATCCATCCTTCTTGTGCACCAATACTACTGGAGCAGAAAAATAACTTTAACTAGGTATAATTATACCAGCCTCTAGCATTTCTACAACCATACATTCACTCTTTTGGGCATAGGGATATTTGTACGGCCTGATGTTTGGAGGAACACTTCCTCGAATCAAATGAAAAGCATGATCATGATCATGAATAGGTGGGAGGTGTTTGGGAGTCTCAAATACCCTGGAATGATTGTCCAAGACTTTTTGGAGATCTAGAGAAATAGATGATTTTGAAGTGGGAACCTCTAGCGAACATAATTGTGCAATTACGCCTCGTTGTTATTTCTTTAGAAGCTTTGTCATACTATTAGAGATGATTATCTTTCTCGGTTTCCCTGCAATATTGATCCAAAATGGATCCTAGAAAACCCTATAAGTCTTCAAAGTCTTCTAAAAATCAAAACTATCGCAAAAGAAGAACTCTTAAAAATGGTAGATAACACTATCGGGAGGCAAAAACATAAAGAAAACAGTGAAATCGATCTTATCGTAGGTCAAACCAACTTTGCACAGGAGCCATCGGATCTGGCCCATCAACGGTCCATATCTCATCAGCATATCGCAAGCGGCGGTGGTAGGCAGAGGATATCGGAGCCTATCATATGACAATTGCGATCACGATCAGCATGAGTCAACAAGGACCGTTGATCAAGCGCACAGATCGACGACCTAGGTTAACCCATGATATCACAATCGGTGATTATAGAGGAGCGCTTACAAATGGCCCAGGGGTTTATGCGATATGTGATTTCAATCAATCGCATCGCAATATCACATTAGGGCTACATAAAGGAGCGGGGCTGATATAAATATGGCTTGAGATAGCCATACTCGATGGAGTTATAGATGATATTTGATATATTTTGAGATCTGAAAAACGACACTTTTCTGTGTATTTCGCATTTCCTCCAAATAAATGAAATACAAAGGGAATGTGCTCAATGCGATGAAACTAGACCCGACGGGATTTATGAATGTGATAGTATATTATTTCAAGTCCGATATGAGCCATTTTGCAGGATATTAAATGTTTTAATGTATTTTCCAAACACAAAGGGGAAATCACGAAACATGAGCATTTGCGATATGCGATAGCGATTAAAGGTGGACTTGATAGGAATATAGTTCATATTTATGAATATTTGAAGTCCGATAAGCAAAGATTTGGTAGAGTTTTCCCATGTTTTTAGTGTATTTCTCTGTGTAAATAGAGAACACTATTTTTGAGGATTTCAAAGGCCCGATGGACTTTTCCGTTGCAAAATAGGTGGCCACCTTCCCTGAAGACATTATGCCACGATTGCTAATGCTCAAAAGGGTATTCGAGTGGACAGAGGTCGGGAGCTAGATAGCCCGAGGAGGGGAAACGAATAGATAGCACCAATTGGATTTAAAGCCACAGACTGATAGAAACAGAGGGAAGCAGTGCTGAGACAGAGAAAAGACAGATACAGAGAGTGAGAGAACGAGTTTGTGTACTCAGACAAGCTTGAGTGATTCAAGCAAAACTCCTGTTGTTTTGTATCTGTGTGTTTGAGACTCAATTTGAGCTCATTTTTGTAAAAATCTACTCTTGAAGACATAATAGAGAGGTCACCACTAAAGGCTGGACCAGGAGATGTAGCCCAAGAGTTTTGGGTGAACTCCATATTAAACTTGTTTTGTTTATGTCTGTTTGTCTATTATGTTTCTCTAACTTCTCACTTTCTATATTATTCGCAATCTTATTGAACCGTTGCACCAAATAATATAGGCAAATCCATGCACATGAGTCTGTAATACCTTAAAAGTAATCTAAGATCTTCATTTTCAGATCAAGTGGTATCAGATCTTTTGGTTTTTTATCTGTTAAGGTTAGACAAGCTTGTGTTGGACTTTTTTTTTAATTCTAACTAGATCAAATCTCAAACTAGGAAAAGGAGAACTTGTTGAGGCCAACCTAGAAATTGGAAGAATCCATCCTAGGAGGAGAATGGTAGAAGAAACTCATATGGAATCAAAATCTCAATTCATGGACAGTTTTATGGCCATGAGGACTATGGTAGAAGAGATGTATCGAGAATTCAAGAAAGGTCGAGGTGAAAGTACTTCAATATCCAAACAAGATAAAGGAGCAGAAGAACCTTCTCTAAATGCCCCAGAGGGCAAAGGGAAAGGGAAAAGTCTCCTCCATCATCCTCATCTTCTAGCCCTGATAAGAAAAAGAAGAAGACTTATGTGATTAAATTAGATGTAAAATTTGATTTGCAAATATATGACGGAGAATTGAATGCAGAAAAGCTAGATAACTGGATTAGACAGATTGATGTATATTGCAGGGAGCAGAACATCGATTCAGAAAAGAGAAAGATTTAGCTGGCTAGCCTGAGCCTTGGAGGAACTGCCCTAGTGTGGTGGGAAGGCAGGACACAAGCTGATTTGAAGAAGCATGGTAAAATTCTTTCTACCTGGAGTGAATTTGTTTCTGCCATTAAAAAACAATTCTATCCACTAGCTTATATGTAGCAAGCAATGATGAGTTGGCAAACTCTGCGCCAATTAAAGGGGAAAGTGTACAAAGCTATACCCAGGAATTTAGGAAAAGAGCTTTAATTCTAGGCATTTCTCTAGACTCACCTGAAACTTTGTTGAAGTATATAGGTGGTCTGCATATTAATTCTGCACAAACTATTGATAATGAAGAAAATGAGAGGAAAAGACGTGAGCTTTTTCATATTAGAGTTATTTCCAAGCATCAAAAGATTGATACTTTATTTGATAGTGGTTCACAAGTAAACTTGATTTCTGAAGCAATTGTAAAGAAGTTGGGATTACTAACCACACCTCATAGGTTGGGTATGTGATAAAGCAAATCTACAAGTGACTAGACAATGTAAACTTAGGTTTGCTATTGGGTCAACATTTGTAGATGAGGTTGAGTTAGATATAATTCCCTTGGATATATGTGGTATTGTTTTAGGAAGTCCTTACTTGTATGATAGAAAAGCCATTTTCTATAGAGCTGAAAAAAACATCAACTCACCAAAGATGGAATAGAATATATTGTAAGATCTCATAAACTCAAAAATAATTACACTCTCATAAACTCAAGGCAGATGAAAAGAATTGAAATTCATGCATGCAATTTTTACTGATGGTTGTAAAGGAAAAGAACCTTGATAAAAACAATATATTTGAAGGTTGTTATGCTAAACAGAAAGCTGATTTAGAAAAAGTTGTTTCAGAATATGATATCCTATTTCAAGAACCTAAAGGTCTGCCACCCAAAAGGGAAATTGTAAATGATATTCATTTGCAGCAAGATGCTCCATTGCCTAACATCAGAATGTAAAAGTTATCCGCTTTAGAGAATGCAAAGATCAAGAAGCAGGTACAGGAGTTTCTCGAGAAAGGGTTCACAAGACCAAGCACATCACCATGCAGATCTCCAATCATGTTGGTGAGAAAGAAAGATGGTCCATGGAGGATGTGCATTGATTATAGAGCACTGAATAAAATAACGATCAAGAATCGTTATCCTCTTCCTCGCATTGATGATCTATTAGATCAGCTGAAAGAAGCAGTTTACTTTTCCAAGTTGGACTTGTAGTGGCGATCATCAAGTCAGAGTAGCGAACAAGACGCAGGAAGACTGCTTTCAAAAAAGCAAGGGTTATATGAATGGCTAGTTATGCCTTTTGGTTTAACTAATGCTCCTGCCACTTTCATGAGAGTTATGAATGATGTACTCAGGCCTTTTATTGATGATTTTGTAATTATATATTTAGATGACATTCTTGTTTTTAGTAAAACATGGGAAGAACATTTGAAGCATGTAAAGAAGACTCTAGATGTTTTGAAAACAAAAAATATCTATGTTAAGTTATCCAAATGTGAATTTGGCAAAACATCTTTAAATTATTTGGGTCATATTGTAGGGTGTGGTGAATTGAAGATAGATCCTGCTAAGGTCGAAGTCATTTTGAACTGGCCTAAACCCAAATCTACTACAGAAGTTAGGAGCTTCGTAGGAGCAGCACAATATTGGAGAAAGTTTATTGCTAACTTTTCCTTAATTGCAACTCCCTTACATGCTTTAACAAGATTGAACAAGGTGTTTCAGTGGGGAGGGAAACAGCAGAAAGCCTTCGACACCTTAAAAGAAAAAATTAGTACAACACGAGTACTAGCACTGCTAGATCTTCAACGACCATTTGAGATTGAAACAGATGTCAGTGACTATGCCATGGGAGCAGTGTTGATGCAACATGGTAAACCCATATGTTATCATTCTGAGACATTTAATTCTACAGTATTTAATTATCCCACATATGATAAATAATTTTATGCATTAGTACAGAGTGTGAAAAAGTGGAAACATGACTTAACGGGTAAAGAAACAATTATCCATACAAACCATCAACCACTTTAGTATTTTCACTCACAAACTAAATTGTAGCAATCAAGACACTATAGGCGGATGGGTTTTCCACAGAAGTTTCATCTAGTCATCATATATAAGAAGGGCATACATAATAAAGTTGCAAATATGTTGTCTAGACCAATCATAAATGCATCTACTATACTTAAGCATAACTCAGTAATGCATGAAAGCTACATTGAACAATATGCTCAAGATATAGATTTTAAAGATGTATATGCAACTTTAAGTCATGGCAAACAAGTAGAAGAATTGGATTATTATGTTAAGGACCAACTCTTGTATCATTTGGGAAAGTTATGCATTCCACAAACTGAAAGAGTTAACAAAATCTGAGAAGCACATACTTCTATTATATCCGATCATTTTGGTGTAAGTAAAACAGTTGCACAGTTGCAAAGGTTTTGTTATTGGCCAAGGATGCATGAAACTGTTTCTAGATATATTAAAGGGTGTACCATGTGTGCTAAAAGCAAGCCCAGCAATAGAAAATTAGGCTTGTACACTCCACTACTAGTTCCTTCTCGTCCTTGGGAAAGTGTTTCCATGGAATTTGTTGGGGGATTGCCAAAATCTAGAAAAGCTCATGACTGTTTATATTTTATTGTGGACAGGTTCAGCAAAATGTGTATTTTAATACCTCGTAACAAGAAGATTACAGCTAAACAAGCAACGAAGTTGTTCTTTCAGCATGTCTAGGTTCATTTTGGGTTACCCACTTGATTGTATCTAATCGAGATTCCCGATTTGTTGGGAATTTTTGGTCAAGTCTGTGGGAATTGATGGACACCAGACTGAAGAAGAGCACAACCTTTGATCTACAAGCAGATGGCCAAACAGAGGTGGTCAACAGGACAATGATCTTGTTGCTCAGGGGTTATTGCAGCAAGCATCCCAAGCTTTGGGATGAACATTTATGTTATGTGCAACATGCTTACAACCATGCCAAGCATTCTTAAACACAAAGATCTCCTTTTGAGACTTGTTTTGGTTTTACACCAAGGTCTCCCTTGGATTTTGTCTTTGAAAAAGACATAGTAGTTGATGGACACAGTGATGTGGACAAAGCAACCAAGTTCATTGAACAGATCCAAGAAATTCACCAGGCAGTGCAGGAACAACTAGAAAGGAGCCAAGGCAAGGCATGATAAGCATCGAATTGAACATAGATTCCAAGTTGGTGATCAAGTCTGGTTGTACATCAACAAAGATAGAATGCAAGGTGAAGGAAAGAAGTTGAAGCCAATAAGGTATGGGCCTTTCAAGATAGTTGAGAAAATTGTTGAGAATGCTTTTCGCCTTGATTTTCCAACTTACATGCACATCTATTGAGTGGTTAATGCAGAAAACTTGAAACTGTTTGAACATTCATTAATTGAAGGTCTCGAAGAGAAAAGTCAGTTTCCTTCTATTAATGGTCTGTTGCCTGAATATCTCAATGAGTTGCAGGAAGATACAATTATGGACAGGAATATGAGAACTACGCGCAGAGGGGATATTGAGTACCTTAGAGTTGGACTCAAAGGTTCAAAACCAAGCAGTGCACGATGGATGGAAATTGGATAAGTGAGGAAGATGTATCCTCACTTGATCGATGCTTGAAAACTTTTGGTGGTCCAAAAGCTTTTTCAGTGGAAGGCGTGATCCAAAATGGATCCTAGAAAACCCTCCAAGTCTTCAAAGTCTTCTAAAGATCAAAACTATTGCAAAAGAAGAACTCTTAAAAATGGCACATAACACTATCGGGAAGCAAAAACATGAAGAAAACAGTGAAATCGATCCTATCAGAGGTCAAACCAACTTTGCACAGGAGTCGTCGAATCTGGCCGATCAATGGTCCAGATCTGATCGGCATATCGCAATCGATGGTGGAAAGCGGAGGATATTGGAGCCTATCATATGAAAATTGCAATCGCGGTAAGCTCAGGTCAACGAGGACCATTGATCAAGTGTGTCGATCGACGGCCCAGGTTAACTCGCGATATCGCAATCGACGATTATAGAGGAGTGCTTATAAATGGCCCGGGGGTCTATGTGAGATGCGATTGCAATCAATCGCATCGCAATATTGCATCATCAGGTCTACACAAAGGAGCAGGGTCGATATAAATATGGCTTGCGATAGCCAGACCCGATGGAATTATAGATAATATTTGACATATTTTGAGATCCGAAAAATAACACTTTTCTGTGTATTTCGCATTTCCTCCAAATAAATGAAATACAAAGGGAATATGCCCGATGCAATGAAACTGGACCCGACGAGATTTATGAATGTGATATTATATTATTTCAAGTTTGATATGAGCCATTTTGCAGGATTTTCAGTGTTTTAATGTATTTTCCAAATACAAAGGGGAAACCATGAAACATGGGCATTTGTGATATGCGATATGCGATAGCGATTAAAGGAAAACCCGATAGGAATATAGTGCGGATTTATGAATATTTGAAGTCCGATAAACAAAGATTTGGCAAAGTTTTCCTGTGTTTTTAGTGTATTTCTCTGTGTAAACAAAGAAATATAATTTTGAGGATTTCAAAGGCTCAATGGACTTTTCCATTGCATAACAGGTGGCCACCTTCCCTGAAGACGTTATGACATGATTGCTAATGCTCAGAAGGGGATTCGAGTGGACAGAGGTCAAGAGCCAGAGAGCCTGAGGAGGGGAAACGAACAGACAACGCCGATTGGCTTTAAATCCACAGACTGACAAAGACAGAGGGAAGCAGTGCTGAGACAGAGCAAAGACGGAGACAAAGAGTGAGAGAATGAGTTTGTGTACTAAGAGGGGCTTGAGGGATTCAAGCAAAACTCCTGTTGTTTTGTATCTGTGTGTTTGAGATTCAATTTGAGCTCATTTTTGTAAAACTCTGCTCTTGAAGACATATTAGAGAGGTCACCACTGAAGGCTGAACCAAGAGATATAGCCCAAGAGTTTTGGGTGAACTCCATATTAAACTTGTTGTGTTTATGTGTGTTTGTCTATTATGTTTCTCTAACCGCTCAATGTCTATATTATTCACAATCTTATCGATCCGTTGCACCAAATAATATAGGAAAATCCATGCACATGAGTCTTTAATGCCTTAAAAGTAATGTAAGATCTTCATTTTCAGATCAAATACCCCTTAATTCAACTTCCTTTCCTTCTGCACAAAATTTCATGAAAAGTTCTTGACAATTAAAAGCTATTGTACCCAAGGATTGTAGCCATTAGACTCATAGTACAACATTAGCACCACCCATTGGAATGGAAAGCATTGGTCTATTCAATACATATTCTCCCATGGATAGCTTGATATTATGGCACTTTCTAGAGAAATTTATGGTTCCTCCACTTGCGACCATCACTTGACACTCTGGTGCTGGATATAAGACGCAATTCAATTCCTTGGCTATCTTACAATGAACAAAATTATGGGTACTTCTCGAATCAATCAACACTATTAACTTTTTCTTCTTTATATCCCTTCTATCTTGATAGTTTGAGAAGTGGTAATTCCAGCCAATGCATTATAAGATATGATCAGATTGATTTCTTATTTATCTAGGGTTTGTTCCTTGAGTATATCCTCTTCTTTTTAAATTTTGTGTTCCTTTTCTTCCTCCTCTTCACAATCTATGTAAAATAATTTCTTCTCAACACACTTATGACCGTTAGTGTATTTGCTATCACAACTGTAACAAAGCCCTTTTTCTCTTTTTTCTTCCAATTGTTGTGGTGTCAACCTTGTAGGTTGTAGAAGGCTAGGGCAACAACACTTCCATCTTTATAGTTGTTAGTGGTAGGCTTCCTGGTTGCCATAATTTTTCTTTCCATTTTTCTTGCTAACCTGAAAGCCTTCTCCAATGAATCAGGTTCCCAAAGGTGAACCTCATGGGTGATATTATCCTTTAAAGTTCCTATGAACACATCAATCCTATGCTCCTCTGGAATATATTTTACTCTTATGTTCAATTTTTGGAAGTCCTCAATGTGCTCCATCATTGAACCCTTTTGTTTCAAATTTATCAATTGGCTAAAAAATGTGTTGCTTTTTGTATCCTCATAATCCGCTATCTTTATTCCATAAAAATTTCCCAAGTGACAATTTGTTTACGAGATAAAAGTCATCGATACCATACAAATTGATTTGGTTCCAAATATAAAGTTGCAATACATACCTTTTGTGTGTTGCACATTATGGAGATCAAAAAATTGCTCCATTCGTAGTATCCATGTTCGAGGATCCCTGCCATCAAAATTCCTCATATCGATTTTTGGAACCTGGTGAGTCTTTAATCCAACATTAGAGTCTATGAAATTAGATTAACATTTCTTTTGTTCTCATCATGAGTTTCCTTTACTACCCTTTCACCATTAGTAACCATTTATTGTAGAAACTTATTCAAATTTATCTTCAGTTCTTCCATCTTAGCGTCCATGCCATTCATCTTAGTGTCCATACCATCCATCTTAGCTTCCACGCCATCCATCTTAACTTGCACACCATTCATATTAGCTTCCACGCCATTCATATTGGCTTCAATTATCTTTTGTGAGAGTGAAATTTTTTGTACCTGGTCTTGTAATTTTGATATATCATGTTGCATTTCTTCCTCTTATTCACGAGCCATGCTAGAACTTTCAGGTTGCTTACTAGGTGTTTCCATTTTCTTTCTTAGGGGCATCAATTTTTTATTTTTTTTTTAACCTTGTAAGAGCTCGATATTGAATTTGTTGTATCTTTGTAGCTGCGGATCTCGAATATCTGAACCCTGCAAGTATGATCAAGAGTGGATTCTCCAAGGAAGAGTTATTCCAAATCTCCCACGGTGACCGGATTATAGACTAGTTCAATAGAGAAAACTTTTAGGAAATTCCACGTGTCACTATTTCGACCTTAGTACCTGAAGCTGATATATAGAAAACTATCGGTCGTCCTGTTTTTGAAACTTTTTACTAAATTTCAATCTGATGCTCAGAACAAAAGTTATGACCATTTTCCCCAGGTCACATGTTTGGAATGTAATTCGGGAGTCTGAAAAAAAAACCTAACTTCCTCAAATCATATCTCCGAAAATATAGTGAGACAAGCTCTGAAATTCGGACCCAAAGTTCAGAACGATTTTTGCTCAAATGGGTTTTTGCTTTATCTTCTGAAACATTGCAGAAAAAAATTTATATAGAAAATTCCACGATGACCTGTTTGGAGCAGCGAAACCCTAGAATCCAAAGCTCTGATACCAAACGTTATGAAACCAACTCAAAAAAAGATAGAAAATATATATCAACACCTTAGAATTCAGCCTCTTCGAGGGGGCAACCTCCTTTACATTACACAAATGAACAATTCTTGGATGATACAAATGGCTAAACCTCCCTTCTATATATAGGAGTTTAAGGGGTCACAATATAATCAAGTCGACATAACAGTAATAACATAAGGGCACAACAATAATAATAGTGGGTTTCTATGGGGCACACTAATAACACTATGGGGACAATAGGGGCACAATAATAATAATAAAGGCTACAATGACAATAGTAATGGGGGAATCACTAGTATTATAGGGACCTAACATGAAAAAATTCATGACTAGGGAGTAAATTAAAATCCAAAGGGCCTTGGACAACCATCACATCGAGATAGATGATTTTTCCTCCCAAAGTAATAGGTAACTTAGGAATTATCACTAACAGTTGACTGGTTCCTCTGTTAAAAGCTAATAGATTTTGGGTAATGGGCCTAAGCTGCAGAGAATCTAAGTCTTTCCAAGTAGTTGAAGACTAAATACTAACATATGTGACTTCATCTATGATTATGAAAGGTATGGGTATATTATAAACCTATATTGTGATCTGAAAGGGCACATAAGAAGGAAGATGATATCTTGTTAGTTGAATCCAATCAAAGAAAGTGACTAAGATACTTGGATAGGGTGCTAATGAGATGGGAGAACTGCCCTCTTGCCTTATGGGAACGAGAGGATTGCCCCCCTGTACCATGGGAATAGGAGGATCGCCCCCCTGTACCATGGGAATAGGAGGATTTCCCCCTAATTACTTGGAATTTGAAGAAAGGAGAACTTGAGCGATATGAACTTCACTCTCTATAGGATAGACATGATAAACTGAAGGTGGAATCCAATCAACCATTTTCTCAACCAATGGTTGGTGAGGAACACACTCATGGGATTCACTTTCAGAGAGAGTGGGATTGACTAGGGATGAACTCTGACCAATCACTTGATCAACTAGTGGAGGACCAAGGGAAAGCTTCTGATAACTAGTTGGAAGACAAGGTTGAGAAGTGGTAAGGTTATCCAACATGTTAGAGGCTTCATCCATATAAGGAAAAAGGTGAATACGATGATGCCATTCACATAATCTAAAAGGAAATTTGAATTTTCCCTTTTTCAGATGGGCTTTACTATCAATAGTTGAAGGTTTATCACTAGCATGATCTCCAGAGGTTGATGACAAAGGTTGATGTGAACTTGTGGACCACACTTACCCTAAAGTTGATTCTACCTTATATTGTCATCTTGTAGGAAAACTTTTGTATCTGACCCATACCCGTCCTTACCTTTCCTTTGTTGTTGGCCTTATTGCTCGGTTTATGCAAAACCCACATGAAATTCATTGGAAAGCAGCTAAAAGAATACTTCATTATGTTCAAGGTACAGTTCAGTTTGGGATTCATTATAGTGCAAAAGCATCTTTTCTATTGGTTGGCTTCACTAATTCTGATTGGGCTGGTGACCCTAATGACTGGAAGTCTACTACAGGTTGTGTCTTCACTCTTGGTTTTGGACCTATTACATGGGCTTGCAAGAAACAAAGTGTCATTCCTCTTTCTTCAGCAGAAGAAAAGTATTATAGCGTCGTAGAAGCTACTAAGGAAGCCCTGTGGCTTCGTCAGATCCTGTTAGAGTTTGGATTTCAGTAGAAACATCCGACTACACTTTGGTGTGATAATCAAAGTGCCATTCAACTATGCAAAGATCCAGTCCAAAATCAGTGCAGTAAACACATTGAACTACACATGCACTTCATCAGAAATCTCATTCATGACCATGTTCTTGAAGTGGAATATTGTTCAACTGATGATCAAGTTGCAGACATCTTTACAAAGGCTCTCACAGAAGTGAAGTTTACTAAACTTAGATTTATGGTTGGAGTTCAGGAAGTTGTCACTAAGGGAGGATAAGATCTAATGCCTCCTTCCTTCTCCTATTGTGTCATATTTGTACATCCTTCAATCCTATCCCAAGTTGTTCATACCATGTAGGAATTTACAGGGTAAGTTCCTTAGATAGAACACCAAAGGACACAGCTCACAAACAGATCATAGATCAATACACCAGTATTATTGACGTGGTTAAAACCCTCAAAGATGTTAACAGCCCATGGCCTGAGCCAACATGACCACTTCAGGCAATTTATTAATAAAAGAAATAAAAGTTACATAAGCTTCTCTGATGAACGGTCACCTTACAAATGACCCTCCATGCTCTTTAAATAGAGATCATGGACCAATCGGGTGTTAAGCCATGGATCAAGTGTCGGTAATTCAAAGGAGAGAATGAACCATAGGATCACTTCATGTCTAGAACATATCGTGACTGTCGGATTGTAAGTTACAAAAGTACATAGTAAAGAAACACACTTTACCTAACTCTACACTAGACCAAGTTATACTTAACTATTTCCTATGTGTCAAAATATCCTAACAATTCTAATATCTTGGGAATACAAGGACATTCTCGAAGAAGGTGGTCACCCTTACAAATATTGCAAGGGAATTTCACCTTACGGGGTTGATTGGAATATTTTTCAACATCAGTTGCATCTATAGAAATGGTCGCTTGGTCCGCCCTTTCCTTATTTTTCTTCTTCTTAATCTTCCCTTTCTTCTTCTTCTTATCCCCCTAGTTACTAGCTTGCGGGCTTTCACCAACCGAAGAGGAAGAAGACTGAACAAGCGAAGAAGGAAAAGGGTCAACTTTAGGATCAACCGAAGGTTGATATTATTTGGGTGGAGGAGAGCCCGGTTGAGAAGAATTTTGGACATTAAGAACCATAGGGGTCGAAAATAACCAAATTGAAAAACCAATGGTAAACCCAGAAAGGAACAACATTACCACATAGGGAGCATCAACGTTTCCAAAAGAAGGAAAAGGACCAGGATTCCTCTCAGATCGGTTTCCCTAATTGGTGAACTCAGGAATTTTCGCCATTAGTCTCATCCTAAGTTATACTAAGGAGTATTTCCACAGGAAGGATGTTTTTCCATGGTCAATTAATTTATTTTAGAACTTAACAAAAATAAATCAAAAAGGGGTAACTAGGCATAAAGGTTTACCAAGCAACCGTGAATTCCAATATACACCTTGGTGAACCAAGGACTTAACGTACAACAACCAATCTCCTCGAATGTTATCTCGGTTTTACTATGGCATAAAAGGCAGCAGACTCGGTTACCTATGGATGGATAGTAACCTATTGGGAACTCCCAAAATATACATGACGATATGTGGGAGTGTAATCCGTAATAGTGTTGTATAGTGTGTAATCATTTGATGAGAGCATTCATATATACTTACCATGCGTGGAGTGGCTCTGAGATACCCGTAAGTACTGGAGAACGGTCTTATACACTTCGGTATGTGGAATGAGATTTCACCCTCGAGATACAATGTTAGAAATTAACAATAGCTCCTATTTTTAACGACACTGGAACACGTCTCTAGCCTAGACCTCTAAATGTTTTCATTAATGTTCCAAATTCTCCTCGGGTTAATTGAGGTAAACTTTAACGTTGATCTTGGATTAAGTTTTAGTTTTAAGGCTCAAAGGTCAATGTCACCTTAACACACCTATGATGCAACTAATATGAGAAAAAATGATTCTTTTCATTTCGATGAAAGCTATTTAGTGTAGGGGAAAAATGCAAACATTGATGCAACAATCAAGTATGCAACAAATAAAGCTTCCTAGCTAGAATTTTCGCTTTCACTATTCCAATGCACCTACCAAAAGTAAAATGATTATTTTTTTTTACTTTTCTTCTCAATGGATGAAAATGCACTTTTCAACTTTCAACACTAAGCAATGTAATATATGCTCAATGATAATCCCAAAAATGACTTTTCAATGCAATGTAATCTAATGCAATTTGAAAAGTAAACTTTGAGATGAAAGCTAAGCAAATGCAATTGCGATTTCTTTTATGGTTCTCAAAAGAACTAATAATGCTTTGACAAACAACAAATCAATATTCCTTCCACATATACAAGCAACAAACAGTAAATTCAATTGACTCAATAACTAAAGACTCAACCAAAATTAAATTTCACTACTTCAAACAATGGGATGGGCTTTTTCAAACCAGTAAGAAATCAACAAAAATAATGGAAAATTCTATGCACACAAAGCAGGAGAAAACTTCAAATATCAGGACACACTATACCTTTCTAATAAAAACCCTAAAAAAATCTCGTTTTTTGGATCAATGCTACTTTTATGGTAAAACTCCACACTGATAAGGTGTATCATCGCTACTTTTATGGTCAAGACTTGTGCTAAAAACGTGACTGTTTTTTATAAAAATCACGTCGAGTGAGAAAAGATTATGAAAATAAGGAGAAATCTAAATATAGATCTAGATTTAACACTCTAAAGAATGTACTACTCATAATGTAGACCCAAAATGACCCAAAATCACAGATCACAAGGAGGTTGGCCAAATTAATAAAAAAACCAAACTTAAAAAAGAAAGTTTGAAGGGCTATAAGATCCCCAAAAAAGTTTCCATTTTGTTGGCATGCAATCCTTTCTACAAATATAAACGATCCCTCTAGTCCTATGGGAGGATCTGGCAACAAACTAGACAAACATGTGCAAACTTTCCTAGCTTATACCAGAAAATTCAAAAGAGGATAGATGACCTACCTCACTCTGATGCTAACACTCGTTGATGTCATTCTCGATCTTCTCGCTTTCAAGCTCAATCCTCTATATGCCATTGTGGATGAATACCTGCAAGGAAGATCAAAGAGAGATGACAAAAGCATACATAGAATAATTCATTCTAACATAAACTATGTGAGAGATCAAAGAGTGTCAGACTAAATGAGTAACGATTTACACATTTATGGAAAGAAAACGCATAATGTATTATTAATAGAAAGTAAGGGAAGCATATAACCACTTAAGCCTTGATGTTGGAAGCCTCCTTTGGATGAGTTTCCAAGTCCTAGCCAAGACCTTCAAGAACTCCTTTCTCCTTAGCAAAATGGCTAGCATTTAGGGATAGTTTCAGCATATGAAGGCAACCAAGCAATAGCCAACCAACAACTAACCAAAAGTAGATGGTAGGGGTTTCATTTATAGGGAAGGAGAGGGAGTTGAGGATCCATAAAAGGAGTGAGAGGTTCCACATTTCAAGGGTAAGATCCATGAAAGTATGATCAAGAACTAGGAATGGGAGGTCTTTCTCTAATCTTCATTCAACTGCAACCAGCTCATTGTTCTTGAGACTTATAGTAAGAGAAGCTTCTCCTCCATTTTCGGAAAAAACTGCCTGAAGAGGGACAATGTGAATTTTCCTATCAAAAGGAATGCTGGCAGTGCTAGTCACTAATTAGACAAAAGGTTACCAACATGGTTTTTCTGCTAAAAGTAGCGTTGGGCTTGCAAAACAAGACTTTGGACAATTTCTTCATAATGTCTTCAAGGTAAGTATTCTTCTTCCATCAGGGATACTTCTGAAGATGTTTCATAGTGAATACATTGTTTTTGACAACTTTTGTCACTTTGCAACACTTGCGACATTGACGACACAAAGTGCGACACTTAGGATATGAGACTGGGAGTACGATAAAATAATGCATAACACTCCCAAGTACCAAACCCAAGAAAATATAAAGCTCCTCTTATCATTATTCCCACCCAAATCATTTATAAGACACTATTTATGCCCAAAAAAATAGAATACTAAGCAAAAAGGTTTGAGAAAGTAGGTAGATCACCACAAAGGTTTCGCCTGGTTGCTAATTCAATTCCCATGGAGGTTGTACTTTAAAAAAACCTAGACCTTGCTCAATAGTCTAAGGTTTCGACCTTTTACGTTATGACTAAATATACATGAGTGTTGGAACTTCCTCCCTTGTTGGTGTTGACAACCAATCTGTCTCCAGACCTCCTAGAATAGTATCCAATCCCCAAATTGAAGACATGTCATTTGAAGCAAAGACCAAATACAACAACAAAATCACAAAAAAAAAGACCAAACTTGGAAATAATACTGAAGAGGGGAAGGGGGGGGGGGGGTGTGAATTAGTATTATTAATTCAATAATCTTTCATTTCCCAATCAGATTTATATATGCTACTTCATAGAAGTGAACTTGCATGTGCACGCTATTGTGATTAAAGAAACCAAAGTATACCCAGAGAACTTATGATTTAGTTCATTTATCATGTGTTGATCTTTAATCAGTGCATAAATATCTTATTATACAATAACTATGTGCAGTAATAATAGAATAAACCATCACGCAAAAGCA
This sequence comes from Pinus taeda, assembly GCA_000404065.3. Taxonomy (NCBI): domain Eukaryota; kingdom Viridiplantae; phylum Streptophyta; class Pinopsida; order Pinales; family Pinaceae; genus Pinus; species Pinus taeda. The sequence goes on along the minus strand of APFE031509862.1, from coordinate 31,972 downwards.
ACACACATTAACACCAAGATTTAAGGTGGAAACCCAATGTGGGAGAAAAACCACCTGTTGTTGTCATCTTTGTCCTATTAATATAAAGAAAATCGGTTTACACTCTTGTACTGGTGCAGACTCATACCAGTACACAGGAACCCACTTGCAGAAGGCTACAAGCTTCTCTCATTTTCCAGCTTCTATTGGAAGGGAGCTACAACCCCCTAGCTCTTGTATAAGCCGATATGTTTACTAGTACGTAGGCACTGTCTACAGAAGGCTACGACCTTATTTCTTCCTCCAGGGACCATGTTTCATTACTTCTTAGACTGGATGCTCTTGGAACACAACAACACAATATGAAGGCCTCATTTCATGTATTTTTCACACCAGACCCATCAGAAACTTTGAAGCTCAAACTCTATAATTCTAATTGTATCAATGAAAAACTAGTTAATCTAAGCAGTCAGATCACTGTCATCAAAACACTGTGTTGAACCCAGAAACCTACATCATCATTCAGAACCAGTTGCAACCTCGAAAATCAAACATCAGAATGTATACGCTACCTTAATGAACCCAACCTACGTGTATACACTACTTCCTGTAACAATACTTGCATATACCTTACAAACTACTGAATCATGCAAACTTCTAAATCAAATATGTACCAACTAGTTATATTCTGAACATCTACTGTCAATTTACAGAGATCCAAACAGTCAGCAACAAAGATAACCCTTCTAACTTAATCAATCAATCAATCAGACACAAACTCCTTATGCATTCAGTTTTACTTTCAGATCTAAGAAGACTTCATTGACTGACAATAGTAAAACATCAGCATTGATCAGATAGATCAGTCATTTCTGAATAATAGCCTTTTCTTTTGTATACGCTACTTGGAAGAGTCGAACCTACGTGTATACACACCTTCCCCAAGGCGAACTAGCATATATATCTACAAAACTTAACTTAAAACTTTGCTTCTATTCCAAACTTCAGACATACCCATATCATGACATTTAAAGAATAAAACATGCATAAGAAATCAGATCTAGCCCAAACAATATCAAATCATACAATGATAAGTCATTTTAGGTCTCATGATCCTGATCCAACATTGTATCCAAGGTGCACAAAATATTTTAGATCATATCATAATCATAGCCCCTGCAACATAAAATATACTCCAGCTATAATTATTCCTGAGAAACCTCTTTCAATTGTACACTTGGTCCTTTTATCTTCTCCTCCTTATATAGTTTTTGGCCTTCCTTAATACCTCGAACCAAAACAAAACTTAGATCATGTGGCATTCTTGGACGGGATCAAATAACCATTACTCCACCCAATATTGTGGGCTAATACCATGGTATTGACCCTTGGTATTCTTTAAACTTGAATTTCCTTGCTTTTCCAATCCATATGCGATTTTATTCTTGTGAAAGTGTGTGCATATGTATACACTCTTTTTGTTTTGTGAACATGCATATACAACTTAAACTATCTGAAAACATCATTTTCCTTCAACTTCTTGATTCTGATCAATAGACCTTTGTTCCAACTTCCTGTTCTCCTGTACCAATGCCCTGTGTTGTAGTGGCTGCAACCACCCTCCAAAATTTTTCCTTAGCTTCGTTTTTGAGCCTCCCTACCAACTATTCACAGAATCTTGTCTTGCTTCATCAAGTTCACAAGCTTCAGTGTTTTACTTGCACAAAGGTAGCCTGTCGATCATAGCTCGATGCATTCCCCTCATAGGTTGATCACCCGGACTTGGTCCAGGTGCAAGATGAGCAGCTCCCCCAAGAAATTGCGCAATTCTAGAGGGAAACCAACCTTCCCTCCAGAAATTGCGCAATCCTAACTGGAAACCTACTGCGCTCTAGAATTGCGCAATTCTGGCTGTCAACACTCATAGTGAAAATTGAGAAATTTTCCCCAGAAAGGCTGCTCAGCCCAGAATTTGCACAAATATGGGCAGTAATCAGCTGCTCTACCCATAAATTGAGAAAATCTCCTAGGCAATCAGCCCAACTCCCAGCCAGAAATGCACATTTTCTCCCAGCTGTCAAGCAACCTCTTGCATGTGTAGCTGAGCTGACCGGTTCCCTCCGGGATCGAGAAAAATAGACTTGCATGCATGGGTTGCTTCTCCCAAGGAATAATGAAAAGGCATCCCTTATTTCAGGGATCTATGTTTAGCAGTTGGAGGTTACATGCAAGGATAATTTCAAAAACCTCCCGCCAAGTGTCACTTTCCCTAGATTTGTGGCATGTGTGTTGCAACCTCAATGTTATCAAAAATCATCAATTGGACATTGCAGAGCTCATTAATCACATCAACCTTGCTGCTCTAACATCCCACATGACATCTAGGAGAAGTCGGCACATTTATCTCAGTTGTTTTTGGGTAAGCCCGCTTTATATGCCTTGTGTTGCATTTATGTCACTTTTTGTCTTTTCGCTTGTGTGAGTATTGTTTGCTTGATTTCTTTGAACGCTTGTTGCCATTTACATGTATACTAGCTTGCCCTCACACTGTTTCAATTTTCGTTGCTATCTCACTGTTGTCGCATGCATGAAATTTCTTTTCACGAATGGTCGTCGATCCGGAAACTCACCTCACCCACATGCATGTTGTTCCATTTTCTGAATCTGTCATTCACCGTTTGCATGCATGATCATTCGCTTATGCTTACACTTAATATCACCATGCATTCACAATCACATTCACGTTCAGTTGTCTATCGGTGAGTCTGGACAACCTTGGCCCGGACTCTACCTTCACTGAGACAAAATTACGCAATCTGGGGAAGGAAGGCTCTGTCTTCCTCTCTAGAAATGTGCATTTCTTCCTAGGCACTCTCCTCCAAGACTGTTTTGTGCATTTCTGAGGGACAGTGACTGCTGGCCCAAAAAATTGCATAATTCAGTCATTGAGCCTATAGCTATTGCCAGCTGAGATTGTGCATTGCACAATTCTAGCAGTCAGCAGCCAAACTGGGCTATGCATTGTGCAGTTCCAGTAGTCAGTCAGTCTCCTAGCAGCCCAGACTGTGCCTTGCACAATCTTGGCAGTCAGTCTCCCGACAGAAATTGTGAAACCTTCATGATCAGTCACATAGGTATGTTGCAAGTCAGTTCTCAAGCTCATTTTGGTTTTCGACTGACAGATTTCTTGCCATGAGTGTTTCCATGTCTCCAGGTATTGCAGGTGTTCATTTTCTTCTCAATAGTGCAAGTACAATGGTTTCAAGAGAGTAGAGTCGAATACATTGTTAAGAGCACACCTAGAGATGCAGTGGATCAAATGTTTATGAGCTCGCCTACTCACGAAGATACCAAGTTGTTCATAGACAAGGACATCAAGATATGACATCAACAACATCCCAACGAGCAACATCATGAACAACAACTGACGATATCATACCGAATGCAACGAATGCAAGAGGAAGGTTGTTGAAAACATAGAGGTAGAACAAAGTTGCAAGCTTAAGCAGATCCACTGATGATGAAAGCAACTTTTGAGACTCAGGCTATGAGGTGATGACACAACATGAAGATCGCATGAAGACAAAGAATGGAACAAAGAAGGAGTTGCATGTACTAAAGTAGCAACTCAAGGAAGAACATGAAGCTGCATAGATAGACAAATGAGTTGCAGCAGGAATAGGAACAACAGTGGGTGCAACATGCACTCACGAATGAAATTTTACCCGAAAAAGTTTTAGATCTATCCCAGCAGATGGCACGAATCAGACATGGTGAGCAGTGTTGTCGATCGCATGCAAAGGATTTAGCAGCATGCATGTCATTGTTTGCATGCATAAGGTCCAACCCATTCAACACACTCACCAAGGCAAAGATAAAAAGCAAGTCCAACTGGAGCTGAACATGTACTTCGGCAAGTTGATGTGCATGACCAACAACACACACTTGAAGATTAGCACAGACACTATGCATCAGTGTGTGTTGGTTTAGCCACACCCAAGAAGACCATGCACATGTTAGCAAACGAGTTGGATGAAGGATCCGAACCAATGCACTGGTTACAACAGAGACAAGAATTCGCTTCAATAAGATGTCACCATGGGGCGCATGCACACCATCAAGGACGGCCAAGCTTGGAATCATCTCACTCCTTCACCATCGAAAGCATGTAAAAGAGTTGGTCTCATCACAATGGACCGAGTGTTAGTGACGTCTTACATGACTTGCTCAAGCCATTTTGTCTCACATGGGAACATGTGCATTGTATTGTTAAGTCATGTTAAGTGTAAGTCAAGTGTCAATAGTTGGATGTAACAGTCATAGAGTAGGTGAAGAGCCATGAGGGTAGTTGAACGATCACAAAGGGGAATGTCAAGGGTCACCCCATCCTTTGCTATAAATAGTCCCTCATAACTCACTGTATAGGCTTTTGGTCAGCCACGCTTCTGATAAGACTATCTTGGAGAGAACTTGGATAGTATTGTAACGCGCTTTGGCTTCTCCACTACACGGAACTAGTTCATCTCTTTGGAGGAGCAGGCGGATGTGGCTGTAACATTCCGCTATTGTGGGTAGCAGGTTTACATGGATGTATTGTATGACTGGAACTTACACTTCTTTATATAATAAGATCCAACATGTTTCATGCATATGTTGTATTGTATTCAAGTTGTCTTGTTTACTCTAAATGGCATATGTATTTTCTTTCTTACGCACGCATGTATGGATTGTTCTATATGAGAATGTATGAATATTTCTTAAATGTGTTGATTGATTTAACCATCACTTTGGATTTCCAACTGACTTCCTTTCCATCTTGTGATGCATCTTCACTCGTGTATTCCCTTCCCATGCAAGTACAGTTACAGGTTTCCAAAGGGTGCACTCATCTCAACCCACATGTGTTAAACAACTCATGCACCTTCCTTGACTCACTGCAATTGTTGCACCCTTGCTACAAATAGAGTTATCTTACTTGCCTCTGTGTGAAATCACAGTCAAGGCATTGCTATACGACCCACTGCTAGGACTCATACACCAAATGGTTTGAGGTCTAATTGGGACTTCTTACTGGGGAGATCCCATTACATGTTGGCGGGTCCAACACCGTCAACGCCCTGTTACCTCTGAATTGACATGTTACATTGTGAGTTTCTATGAGTTGCCTTTTATCAAATCTGAACTGACCTATGAACGAATTGCCATCAAGGACAACACTTATATCATAGTGCCAACAATCTCCCCCTTTGGACTTGATGGCGACCATATTATTGTTGATTACTACAAGCTATAGAAACTGTTAGAGATATCAAGAAACACCAAAATACTCTCCCCCTTTGACATCAAGGGCAAAGGGTGGACCAAGATATTCTCCCTTGAGATACACTGTGCTGTCCATGCTCCCACTGAGTACATGTAGAGTCTGCAGAGATATTTTTCAAAAGAATAACATGACTCTATAACTCAACTATGTGAGTATGACCTTCCTATCACCAATGACTCATACATACATCAATCACCCAACCAAGTGGGGATACACCGAATTTGACTCATCCACCCAACCAAATGGGGATACACCAAATTTGACTCATCCACCCAACCAGGTAGGGATATATCATTGTTTATACATGGCTGAAATATAACATTTGTTACATCATCCTTCCCATGCATAGTAGGGAAATAAATTACATCATATGTCCAATAGGACTCATTCAAAAATAGACTATGACAAAATGTGACATATTACACCCTAGATCTTTACATGACCTATGCAACAATGAATATCTCAAACCATAGCTGAAATCAACAACCATAATGCCAACAATGTAGAATATTTGTGAAGGCTAATGCTCCACCTGAACCTATGCTACCTGTGCATTGTCAACAAACCATTCATCAAGGCATATTCATTAGTCAGATAAAAATCAATGAACAAAGCATATTAGCAAATAGTAACCATCAATATCAGATTGAGCACCCATGTCAGAGTCTGACCCACTGTTTTTCTATCAGAAAAACATATACGTTCCTTAAGCCACATAAACTCATGTACATACGTGACTATCCTTCATGAAACCCTTATATAGGAACCTTCTTATGAAAACTGGATTTAATAGCAAGATGATGCAGAAACTACTCCCAACTTTTTTCTGAGATATTCAAATGTTTCTCTGGGAAGCAGTTTCATAAATATATCAACAACCTATTCTTTGGAGGGAACATACTCCAATTTAACCTTTTGTTCAAGCACTTGTTCTCGTAGAAAATGGTACTTAATGGGTATGTTCTTGGTCTTGGAGTGCATGACAAGATTTTTCAAAATACTGATGGCACTTGTATTAGCACATAAAATGGATATGGGTGAGAACATGTGATTTGAATGTCTTGCAATGTTTGCATCATCCAGAGTAGTTGTGTGCAGCAAGATGCAGTAGCCACATATTCTAATTCAACTATAGATAAGGCAATCAAACTTTGTTTCTTACTGAACCAAGATACTAACCATGATCCCATATAGAATGCACCTCCACTGGTGCTTTTTCGATCATCAACATTTCCTGCCCAATCTGCATTTGTATATGCATGAAGAGTAAGATCTGTATGTTTAGGATACCATAGAAAAAAGTCTTGAGTTCCTTGAAGATATTTGAATGTTATTTTTACATATTGAAGATGTGATTCCTTTGGATTTTCTTGGAACCTTCCAACAATTCCTACTGCGTGCATGATATTAGGTTTGGTACCTGTTAGATAGAGAAAACTTCCAATCATAGATCTGTAGGTTGTTTGATTTGCTGTAGGTGATTCATCATTAGAGGTGAGACTACATCTTGTTACCATTGGAGTGCATACTGGTTTAGAATCTTCCATTCTGTATTTCTTCAGAATCTGCTTGAGATATTTGGTTTGTGAAAGAAAAATACCATATTTTGTTTTCTGTACTTGTAGACCAAGAAAATAAGTAAGTTCACCAAGTAAGGACATTTCAAATTCTTGCTACATAACCAAAGCAAAGCTTTGACTCATAGATTCTTCATTGTTGCCAAAGATGATATCGTCAACATAAACAACAATAATTAGTATTTTATCTTTCTCGATATTGGTGTATAAGTTGTTGTCCGCAGATCCTTTTGTGGACCCTTATTGTTGAAGATATTTGTCAAGCCGATAATACCAAACCCTTGGAGCTTGTTTCAGTCCATAAATAGCCTTTTTGAGCTTGCATAAAAACTTTGCATCATTTCCTAGAATGAATCCTTCTGGTTTTTCAATATAGACTTCTTCTTCTAACTCTCCATTAAGAAATATAGATTTTACATCCATTGATACACTTTAAATTTCCGAAAACTTGAAAGAGCAAGAAACATTCATATGGCTTCAAGTCTGGCAACAGGTGCAAATGTTTCTTCAAAGTCTATACATTCTTGTTGAGCATACCCTTTACATACAAGTCTTGCTTTGTTTCTAATAACATCTCCATTTTCATTCATTTATTCTTGAATATCCATTTTGTTCCTATAACATTTTTATCAAGAGGTCTAGGAACTAGTTCCCAAGTATCATTCTTTTCAATTTGGTCAAGTTCTTCATTCATTGCCTTAACCCAACATTCATCTTTGCTAGCTTCATTAATATTTTGTGGTTCAATGGAGGATAGTAATGCTAGATAACTAGAAGTTCCTGCAAGAGTTCTTCTTGTCTGTACTCCAAAGCCCTTTTCTCCTAGAATTTGAGATTCTGGATGATTCTTTTGAACATACCTGGATGGAGTCTTTTCCCTATCAGTTGTATCTTCTTCTGATGCTTCATTGGTTTCTACCTCTATTTCATTTTGATTTGATACAGGAAAGCATTCACCTTCTTCCTCATTGTCATCATCCTTTGTCTATTCCATGTTTCTACATGCTTCATCAATTACTACATCAATGCATTCAACAATTTTCCGAAGTCTCTTGTTATAACATTTGTACCCTTTACTTTTGGATGAATAACCAAGTAGAATTCCTTCATCTGCTTCGGGTTCAAACTTACCAAGTTTTTCATTAGTCTTTTTGATGAAACATTTGCTTCCAAAAACTCTAAAGTGTTTTATAGTAGGAGGCTTACCATACCAAAGTTCATATGGAGTTTGATCATTATTTACTCGAACATTAGCTTTGTTGAGAATAGTCACGCAGTAAATGCAGCTTCACCCCAAAAGGTGGCAGGAGTTCCCATTTTTTGAATTGTTGTGTTTATTCTTTTCACTGCGCCATTTTGTTAAGGAGTTCTGACAACAGACAACTTCCTTTTTATTCCATGTTGTTCACAAAAATCAAAGAATTCATCTAATATGAATTCTCCCACTCGATAAGATATGAGACATTTAATTTTTCAATCTGATTCATTTTCAACTAAAGAATTGAAGGATTTAAACTTTTCAAATGCTTCATCTTTATTCTTTAGTAAACCTATCCAACACATTCTAGAGAAATTATCAATGAATAAAATAAAGTATTATTCTCCACGAGGTGACTTTTTCCTTGTTGGTACGCACAAACCAGTATGGATGAATTAAGGAGGCTTACTTATTGATGCTTCTTTTTCACTAAAATGAACTTTGGTTTTCTTACTGACTTGAAATGGTTTGCATATGGTATTTTCTGGGATGTTGATATCTGGAAGATCACGAACCTCGTTGAGCCTGAATTCTTTTCTTATTTGAGAAAAGCTTAGATGGCCCAATCTTTTGTGCCATAACCAGTTTTCATCTGTTTTGCTTCGATAGCATTGTTTTTGTCCTCCTTTCATTATGTATAGATTGTTTGGAGTTCTTGTATGTTTGATATAGTCTTTCCTATATCAAGCTCACGAACCACACATCCGTTTGATCAAAACACAACTTCCTTTCCTTGATCACACATTTGACTGACACTCAAAAAGTTATGTTTTAAATCGTCAACATACATGACATTTCGAGCTTTAACATTTTCTTTCAAATAAACAGAACCTTTACCTTTAATGACAGTTGGTGTGTCATTTCCAAAGGAGACATTCTTTTCTTTTTCTAAAGCATTATATGAATGAAGTTTCTCTTTATCACCTGTCATGTGTTTAGAGCATCTGTTGTCAATGTACCACTGATTTTCTTGTCCTTCTGCAAACAGATCTATGCCACTATATCTTTCTAATTGAAATTCCTTCTTTCTCCATACCTTGGATTTTGATGATGTTTTATCCTTTTGAAGTGTTGGCCGAAATTTTCTCCTACATTCAAATTATTCATGAGCAAAGTTATTACAAGCGAACATTAAATTTCATCTTCAAGAGGAGAAAAGTTATTATAAGAACTTTTCTTGATTCTTGTTACGCTCCTTTGATTTTGTGCTTCTCTAGTCGTGATGGTTTTGTAAGAAACACATTGAGCAACCTTATGCCCAAAGTTATGGCATGAAAAACATTTCCCATTAAAGAATTTTTTGTGATCATAGAATCTTTTGGTATTGTTTACCTTTTGGTTGACGCTTCTATTGATGTTCATCCTTGGTAAATTGAGCATGATTTACCTGATGAGTACTTTTAGGATTTTGCCGACGATTGACATATTGTTCACTGGTCTTTGCTGCATCAAGATAGATTCTGGTGGAGGCTGATGACTTGTGTGATTGGGATGATTCTCTGTATATCCAAGACCTGTCTTTATAAGAGGAGAACATTGAACCTTGATGATTTCATTTAAAGTTTATGATCCTTTAACAAATCTAAGATTAAGAGATTTTGTCTTCTCAAGTTCTTTTCTTAAACCTACAACTTCACAATCTAGTTTTTCATTGTGCTTTTCTCTTTCAGTGAGTTGATGTGTCAACGTGTCTATGATCATATTATTTTCTTCCAAACAGATTTTGGGTTTAGTGATTTCTTCAAGAAAGTCTTCCTCTTCTAAGGCATCCAAAAAATCATCATTGTCATAAGCCATGAGTAGTTTATAATCTTGTTCAGTTTCATCTTCATCACTATTAGATAATCCATCACTATCTTCATGAGTATAGTAACTTCTTCTATTAACAACCTGTTTTCTATAGCCTTTTGTAAATTCATTTCCTTTTTCATGATTATCTTTATGAGGACATTTTTCAACATAATGACCAACTATACCACAAGAAAAGCATTTGAATGGTAGCTTACCTCTGAATCTTCTAGAGCCTCGTTGAAGCTTCTTGACAAAGTTTACCTCATCTTCTTCTTCTCAAATATATCCTAATTCATTTTTCTCTTCCTTTTCTTTTCCTTTAGTTGAAGCTTTGAAAGAAACTTCTCTCATATCTGATGGATCTCCTTTCCTCATTTCAAAGGCAGTTAGAATTCCATGAAGTTGAACCACACTAATAGATTGAAGATTTTTCTTTTCTTCTATGGCAGATACTTTTGACTCAAATTCAAAAGACAAGGATCTCCAAATTTTCTCTACTAAAGTAGCCTCCTTTATCTCTTCACCCAAATTCTTCATACAATTAACAATCTCATCTACATGCAAAAATTAACGAGCAATACTTTCATCACTATGCATCTTAAGAGTTTCATATTGAATTCTAAGAGTTTGGAGCTTAGCATGTTTTACCTGGGAGTCTCCTTCGTAGCTCTAAATGATTTTGTACCATATCTCTTTGGTTGTCTTAAGTTGCATGACTTTGACGAAATCAAATTCTGACAAACTTCCCAATAAAGTATTGACTTCTTTGGCATTCGTTTCGTATAACTTTTTACTTGCTGTATTTGTAGGTATTGCTACTGGAAATTGGTATCCTCCTTCCAAAATTTCCCAAACATTGGCTCCAAGTGACTGAAGATAGGCTCTGGTTCTTATTTTCCAATATACCAAGTTGTTCCCATTGAAGATTGGTGGTCTGATAGATCCCATGCCTTCGTGATTATTCATCTTGAAATATCTCCCTTCAAGCGATCAAGCTTCTTTTGAAGGACCGACACTGATACCAATTCTTGGAAAAATACTGAGAGGGGGGGTGAGTCAGTATTATTAATTCAATAATCTTTCATTTCCCAATCAGATTTATATATGCTACTTCAAAGAAGTGAACTTGCATATGCATGCTACTGTGATTAAAGAAACCAGTGTATACCCAGAGAACTTATGATTTAGCTAATATATCATGTGTTGATATTTAATTAGTGCATCGGTATCTTATTATACAGTAGCTATGTGCAATAATAATACAAATAAACCATCACACAAAAGAAACACACAGACACCAAGATTTAAGGTGGAAACCCAATGTGAGAGAAAAACCACCTGCTGTTGTTGTCTATGTCTTCTTAATATCAAGAAAATCAGTTTACAATCTTGTACTGGTGCAGACTCATACCAGTACCTAGGCACCCACCTACAGAAGGCTACAACCTTCTCTTGTTTTCTAGTTTCTACTAGAAGGGAGCTACAACCCCTAGCTCTTGTACTAGTCTATATGTTTACTAGTATGTAGGCGCTGACCTATAGAAGGCTACGACCTTCTTTCTTCCTTTAGGGACTACATTTCATTAATTTTCAGACTGGATGCTCTTGGTACACAACAACACAATATGAAGGTCTCGTTTCATCAAATTTTCACACTGGACCCCTCCGAAACTTTGAAGCTTAAACTCTATAATACTAACTGCATCAATTAACAACCAGTCAATCTGAGCAGCCAGATCATTGTCACCAGAACACTATGTTGAACCCATAAACCTGCATCTTCATTTAGAACCAGCTGCAACCTCAAAAATCATACATCAGAATGTATACACTACTTTAATGAACCCAACATGCATGTATACGCTACTTCCTATAACAATACCTGTGTATACCTTTCAAACTACTGAATCATGCAAACTTCTGAATCAAATATGTACCAACCAATTATATTATGAACATCTACTATCAATTTACAAAGATCCAGACAGTCAGCAGCAAAGATAACCCTTCTCAGTTAGTCAATTAATCAATCAAACACAAACTCCTTATGCATTCAGCTTTACTTTTAGATCTAAGAAGACTTCATTGACAGACAATAGTAAAACAGCATCACTAATCAGATAGATCAGTCATTTATGAATAATATGATTTTCTTTTGTATATGCTACTTGTAAGAGTTGAACCTGTGTGTATACGCACCTTTCCCAAGGCAAACTAGCATATAGATCTGCAAAAATTAACTTACAACTTTGTTGCTATTCTAGACTTCAAACATACCCAGATCATGACATTTAAAAAATAAAACATGTATAAGCAATCAAATCTAGCCCAAACAATATCAGATCATACAATGATAAGTCATTTAAGGTCTCATGATCCTGATCCAACATTGTATCCAAGGTGCACAAAATATTTCAGATCATATCATAATCATAGCCCCTGCAAAATAAAATATACTTCAGCTAGAAGTATTCCTGAGAAACCCCTTTCACTTGCACACTTGGTCCTTTGATCTTCTCCTCCTTATATAGTTTTTCACCTTCCTCAATACCTCAGACCATAACAACACTTAGATCCTGTGGTATTCTTGGACGAGGTCAAATAACCATTACTCCACTCAATATTGTGGGCTAATATGATGGTATTGACCCTTGGTATTCTTTAAGCTTGAATTTCCCTGATTTTCCATCCCATATGCCTTTTCTTCTTGTGAAAGTGCTTGCAAACATATACACTCTTTTTGTTATGTGACCCTGCATGTATACAATGCTTTGACAAGGTGAACATGCGTATACAACTTAAACTATCTGAAAACATCCTTTTCCTTCAACTTCTTGATTCAGATCAGTAGACCTTTGTTCCAACTTCCTGTTCTCCTATTCCAATGCCTTGTTACCTCTAAATTGACCTGTTACACTGTGAGTTACTGTGAGTTTCCTTTTATCAAATTTGAACTGACTTGTGAGTGAGTTTCCATCAAGGACAACACTCGTATCATAATCCCAACACCAACTCCATAAAGACAAAACTAGTTACAAGGGATTGTTTTCCTATGTATGCCCTAATAAATAACATCAAAAAACATTCTTCATGAACCCATATTTTTTTTAACAATGCATGAGTATTCAGAGCTCCCACAAGATTGACAATGTCTCCTAAGGCCTTCATATAATTGATGTTGGCTAAAAGTGCCTTCTAGTTTGGCACTACCATTCTAGGGCTTGTCATTTTGCATGCATCACTCTGAGAAAACACAACCCAGGAAATCTAATCTGAGATACCCTTTGTAAGGTTTAAGATACCAATTTACCCTTCATTGCTACAATTGGGTTGGAAATAATGCAACCCTTCTTTATCTAATAGACAGTTTGTCCATGCACTCAAGAGTACCCAAAGAAAAAACCAAACATGATAAAAATGCCTATTATTATAGATTTGAAAGGGAGTCCAACATATCCAATGAAAAGAGACAAAAAGAAAACCCTTTCCATGGAAAACACATTTTTTCTCGGTGTGTTGAAATTTGGTAACTCCAGACTGTTTCAGAAGATGAGAAAGAAGATTTTTACTACAATAGAAAAAAACTTACCCTAGCATCACCGATAAGAGAGATTCTCCTAAAATGTTTCTTTACAGAGATGATTATATAAACAAAATTAGAGGGATTATAATGAACTTCAAGATTGACACTAAATGTTGCACCCTCATTTTTTATGTCTGCTTAAAAAATGCATGTCGAGGTCTATAAATGTCGGATCCCTAATAAACCCTTTTACATTTCCTTTTATATATCATGTGCCCTTCAGTAAAACTATCCACAGGGGCTTCACTTAATGAACCTCTGACATATCACGTGTGATCATGGCATGCTAAACAATACCCCTAATTTGACTACATATTGGAAAATACCTCTAAAAATCACATTATTTAAACCCTTACCAATACAAACCCAATACACCATGTATCTATAACTAATAATTAAATTAAAATTGTGGAAGCCCTATTCCAAAATAGATATGCATAACATGATTTCTTGTTATTTCAAGTGCACTTCTGAACACATGAATGGATTCAACACCCTAAAAACCCCACTTGGAAATAGAACTTTGCATACTAAACAACTTAAACTTATAATCCTTACAAATTTCTACAAAATTTTGGGTAAAACTAACCAAGAAAAGCAGTTGGAAGAGGGTCATTTTAATATCTTGATTTCTTGTTATTTAATATCTTGAAATTTTAATTTTTTTAGAAAACAAGATTTTATTTCTTGTAATGATCAAATCTTCAATGATGATAGTGATGTTTTGTCGGGAGGGATGGCGAAGGAGAGTGAAACTATGGTTCTGAGCAATGGAACCAGATGGAGGTAGGAAAAGGACGGCTTGCAGGTGGAGGCCACGAGGCTTAGACAACGACAAGGCTACATACGGAAGGCAACAGCCTGGAAGCTCGTTAGATAAAGGCGTCAGAACAGAGCCAGGAATTAACGACAATAGGGTTAGGTCAGCGGTCAAGCTACAGGATGCATCTGAAGGACTCACATGCGCGGCATAAGAAGGTAGCAATGGGTATGAAAATAGGGTTAGTAAAACAGTTTTCAAGTTTAATTGTGCCTAGATTACTGCTTGCAATCAATGGGAACAGATGACGTTTGATTATCAGAGGAATTTATGGCCAGCAGTTACCTAGACACAGTCAGCCTTTCCTAAGAAACAGCTGGCAAGGGGATGGGTTTCCCAAATGAAAACATTGAGCTGGACCCCGAACCTGGAGATATCCTATTGGTCTCGGGCCTGGAAGTCACTAGAACAAAATATAGAACGATACATCCGTGCAACTGGAATCCTAGGGAAAGAAACACATGGCTCGGAGGAGGTCTAGAACAGAAAGGTTACACCGGACCATCTAGAGGGTAATTCCAGTCTACCCTTCCTAAGAACCTGGAAGGATTTCCCTCGCATACAAGAGCAGTAACCTCAGAGTGACTTGGAAGGAACAACAGCAAAAAACCCATCTGTAAGTTCACCAAAAACCCTCTCTCACAACCGATTTTCTCAGGAGATTTGGAAGATGTGGTAATCAGCTGTGGGTTAGGGGTAGGAACCATAGAAGGGCTCAGAGCAGAGTAGAAATTGGGGAAGGTAATGCAAGCTGCGAAAACCCAAAACCCCTATAGTCACAGACAGCCGATATAAGAATTGTTGAGTGCGGCGCCAGGGGCTGGGGAGGCTCTCAACCTTGAAGACGGATCGGGTGAAGGAACAACAACAAAGAATGGACCGAGGATAGAGGAGGAAGCTACACTCGGAGTGAACAAGGACATTAGAGAAAAAAGGGAAGTTGGAGGAGGAAACAAAGACAACATAACCCTCATTCAGGAGGAGAGAAGACTGAACGAAACCCTCCAAGAAGTAGCAGATGCGGAAACAGCCACTCTAGGTAGGGAGGAAGGGCTGCAGCAGAGGCAAAAGGGGGAGAAGAGGAAAAAACCCAAGTTAATTAAAAGAAATGAATTGGTTTCAGACTTGATTCTGGGGGTAAATGTGTCAATAGACCAAGCTATGGAGGTTGTGGACCTAACATTGGTCGGAAGGGCAAGGGGGAAAAGGTATTCAGTAAAATTCATCCAAGAATGGGCTTCCCAACAACGGAGGGGAGGTTCGGACTCAGCCTTCCAGGTGTCGATGCTTGTAAAGGGCTAGTTTATGGTCAATTTCGCCAACAAAGAAGCAGCGAGCTGGGTATGGAAAGGAATCGGGCCTTTGGTAGGACACCGATTCTCTTCAAATGCTGGAATCCCCTTTTCAATGCCCAGAGAGAGAGAACTGATGAACTACCGATTTGGGTCCACCTCCCAGGGCTTCTACACTTCCTCTGGGACGAGACTGTTTTCAGATCTATTGGGAACCATCTTGGGAAGTACATGGAAATGGACATGTCTTTCCTAAAAACCAGAGACTTGGAGATGGCGTGTATTTTGGTTAGCCTCACTCCCTGGGTAGACATGGCTAAAGAAATACAGTTGCACTACAGAGAGTTCAAATACCTTCAGCAACTCAATTATGAACATTTCCCATTCCAATGCCACAGATGTCATATCTATGGGAACTTGGCAAAGGAATGCCTGATGGGTCACAGGCGCAGAGGGAAGAAGAAGAAGGCTGGATTAGAAGGAAAAGTAGTAGAATCTCCTAGATCGAAGCCCGAAGAGGAAAGCAAGGACGAGGAGCTAATGGATCTCGAAATAGAGGGAACCAAGAAAACTCCAAGTGAGGGTACCGAGCACCAGCAGCAAAATTCCCAGGACCAGAGGCCTCCCTCCCAGCTAAAAGAGTCGGAACCGATCCAGAACCCTCCAGCTCACACGAAGAATTGTCAATCAATGGCCAAAGAGGGTATGGAACTTGCCCAAACCCATCATCTTTATGTCATGAAATTTCTTTTAATAAAAATGAATCTATGGCTGGCACCCCCAAACATCAAAATATGATCACTCCTTTGACTGACTCTCAATCCTTGCAAATGGAAAGTATAATCACCTCCATTCCTTCCTTAGATTTGAATCATGACCTCAGCCCTTCCACTTCCAAATGCCTGAGCAAGGACTTCACCCCTTCCTCAATTCCATATAATCTTTGACCCCGTGAGAAAAAACCACATCCGTGGGGATCCTTGGAAATAGTAGGAGGCATAGACATGCAACCCTCTCAGCTAGAAGATAGGAAACCTAGAGGGAGAAAATCTAACCTATCCAAGGCTCAGTTAAAAGCCAAGATAGACATTGCGGATGGTAGACATATATCCATATCAAGGGCCCTTAGAGTAGCAAACCCCCTCCTGGAGGTTATCCAATGATCATCCTTTCTTGGAACTGCAGAGGGTTAGCCAGCAACCCCAAAAATTTGGCCTTAAAAGAAGTAGTCAAGAAATACAATATGGATATGCTTCTCCTTCAAGAAACTCTGGGAGCTAGAGAAGAAGTGAAAAAAAACCTATCTAAAATCCTGCCATCCTGGATTATCCAGGTTCTAGATGCAAAAGGACACTCAGGGGGCCTCGATTTGGCCTTCAAACCAAAGAAGTTAAAATGTCTAAATTATTGGGGGATGGATCAAGTCATTGGGATGGAAGTATACTCCTAGGAGCTCTGCACCACCCTGCTGATTGTTAACATTTATGGCCCCCGTCAAGGGCGAGCCCATTTCTAGAAGACCCTCCTTGCAAAATCCTCTTTGAACAAGCCAAACCTGGTTATTGGTGGAGACTTAAATTTCTGAATAGGCTCCTCAGAAATCTGGGGGGCCTTGGCTAGATAGGACAAGCTATCTGATTGCTTCACCAACCTCCTCAGAGATAATAAGCTTCTGGACATCAATTTACTAAAGAACAAACCAACCTAGAGGAATCGAAGATCAGGGGAAGACCACGTAGCAAAAAGACTTGACCGATTTCTTCTAAGGGAGGATACAGATACAACTATCCCTGGGTTTCACCAGTGGGTGGGGGAAGGAGGGGCCTAGGATCATTTGCCTATCCTCCTTGAGCTGCCCCCTTCAAATTCAATCCTTCTTGGCTTCAAGAGGAATCATACAACTCCCTTTTGAAATCCACTTGGAGACCTTCTAGCTCCATTGAGACGGCCAATAAAGCTTTCCTTTTCATGGAGAATCTCAAACGCTTTAAAAAAGCTACACTGACCTGGGCCAAGGAAAAGAAGATCAAAGAAGAGGAGGAACTCCACCAAATAGAACAGAATCTTAACTGGCTCGAAAGCTCGGAAGCTAATGGATATGAAACTCAGGGGAAAAAATATATAATATTGTAGCAGGAAGGTAAAAGGCACAAAATCCTCCTAGCAAGGGAAGAGCAATGGCGATTGAAAAGCAGGGCCATCTAGCTAAAGGTAGGTGATGAAAACACCAAATTTTTTCAAAACTATGATAGAGGACAGAAAAACATTAACACCATCTAGCATCTACAAGAAGAAGGAGGAAGAGAGGCCAGCTCATTCCAAGATCTCTCCCAGATGGGCATAAGCCACTTTCAGAATCGCTTCTCTAATCGAGGTGATATCTCCTTGGCAGAAGTGCTCCAAACAACCCAGACCTTCCCCCACTATGTGGATGAGCAGGACTTTGTTGAACTAATGAGCGAAGTCACCAGAGGGGAGGTGGAAGGAATAGTAAAAGCAATGCCAAAAAACAAAATTCTTGGTCCATATGGCTAGACAGTGGAGCTATTCCAACATTTTTTCTAACAACTTGGTTAAGACCTCACTGATGTGGTAGAGGAATCTAGAAGGAAAGGCGTAATCTATCCCCCCTTCAACTTGGCCTTCATAGCCCTCATTCCAAAGAAAGAAGATCCCTCTACCTTCGAGGACTTTAGACCTATATCCCTATGTAACTGCATTTATAAAATAATAGCAAAGGTGATAGCCCTCCGGATCAAACCTATCCTATCCAAGCACATGTCAAGAGAACAGTTTGGGTTCTTAAATGGAAGGCAGATCCATGAAGCGATTGGGGTAGCCCAGGAAACTATCCACAACATCTCTCAAAAAAATATCAAAGGAGCAGTAGTTAAAATTGATTTATCCAAAGCATTTGACAGGGTTAGTTGGATGTACATTCGCATGTTACTCACACATCTAGGCTTCCACATAGAATTCATTAATTGGATAATGGGATTCCTAACCAATGTAATCTTTGTTATTCTCATCAATGGATCTACTACCTCTTTCTTTCAAAGCCAAAGGGGACTATGCCAGGGATGCCCCCTCTCGCCCCTCCTCTTCCTTCTGGCAGCAAAAGGACTCAGCCGGCTGATCAATGATGGGCAAAGGAAAGGCACTATTCAAGGGATGGAAGTAGTAGAAAATTTGATGATAACTCATCTGCTATTTGTGGATGACATCCTGCTCTTCAGCTCTAGGAGAAGATCATAAACCTAGGAACTAAAAAGGATCCTCAATCTATTCCTAAAAGAAATAGGCCTCCAAATAAACAGTGCAAAATCTCACCTTTTGGTGGAAGGATTCAACAGGCTTGAAATTTCCCAAATCAAAATCTCCGAGATAGTTTCAAATACCTTGGGTTCTATCTAAACCCCTGCTTGTAGCTAAAATAGAAGCAAGAGTCGCCCACTAGAGCTTCAAATGGCTATCTAGAGCTGGTAGACTGACTCTAACCAAATCAATCCTCCTGGCTATTCCGGACTACTGGGCTGCACTAACCTGGGTTCCAAAAGGGATCCTGGAAAAAATCAGAAGAGTATGCAGCAAATTCTTATGGGCAGGATCCAAGGAAGACTTGGTTCTCCCATGGGTGGCTTGGGAGAAAGTGGCAAGGCCAAAGGAATGGGGAGGATGGGGCATCAAAGAACTATTAGACTTTGGCTCCGTGCTCGCAACAAAGTTAGGATGGAGGCTCATCAAAGCAGAGAATCTATGGACAACAGTAGCTAAAAGGAAATATATTGACCCCATGCCTTTAGAAGATTGGATTCGAAGTCCATCCAAAAAAAAGGCAGTGCATCAGTGGTGTGGAAAGCAGCCCTGGAAATCTTCAAGATCATCGAACAAGGACTATCCTAGCAGGTAGGAAATGGCGAACAGGTCTACATTGGGAAGGATCGCTGGGTTGGTTGCAACGAAGACTACAAACTATCTCAAGCCTTATCCTCCCACCTCATCTCCAGAGGCATAAACAACCTCAGTCAGATAGTCAATCATGGGTAGTCCTCCATATGGGGCCAAGCATGGCTCTCAGGATTAGATCTAAATCTTAATCCCCAATGGGCAGAGGAATGGCTCACTTTCACCTCGGAGCTACCCCGATCAAATGTCAGAATAAGAGACGAACCTAATCAGTTAGTTTGGGCCCATGCAGAGTTAGGGAAATACTCCCCAAAATAGGGATACAAATTCCTAATGTCAAAGAAAGGCTAGGGGACTCAAGATTGGTGGGCTGCCACAATATGGAAACTACAATGCCTGGAAAAAGCCTGAATTCTCTTCTGGTGTATACTTAAAGAGAAGGTTCCGACCTGGGACATTCTCCAGAAGAGATTCAAATCTGGCCCAGGAAGGTGTGCCCTCTATAAAGTAGCCTCTAAAACAATCTCGCACCTCTTTATGGACTGCCCTTTCTCCATTAAAGTTTGGAAAACTGTAGGGGACTTGATACATAAAAATTTAGAATGGAATGGGCAGGCGATCACTACTGTTTGGAAATCTTGGTGGACTCTAAACCCAGAAGGAAACATGAGGAACTTGCCCTTAATCATCTCCTGGGGATTATGGATTGAAAGGAACAAAAGCATATTTCAAGACCTCGCCCCATCAGTAGAAAGCATAGCTATTGGCAGTGCATCTATATATACCAGCATGCCCGAACCCTCTCATGAGAAGCTCCCCCGACTGATCACAGTAGAGATCATCTAGGAAGGGACACCTTGGGCTTATTTTGATGGGGCCTCCAGCGATGAGAATAAATGCAGAGCTGGAATAATCATACACTTAAACCCTCATAGCAGCCTCAAAGCCTCAGTAGATTTAGGGACTGGAACCAACAACTATGTTGAGTTGATAGCCTTGAAACTACTCCTTTGCTGCCTCATTCATTTGAGCATAACATCGATTCAGATATTTGGGGACTCTCTGATCATTGTCAAATGGTTAAATGGAACAAATAGATGCCAGAATTACATGCTATCATCTCTTCTGGAGGAAACCATGAGTCTAAAATCTCATTTTAACCACATCTCATTATGTTATATCTACAGGGAACGCAATGATGATGCAAACAAGCTTTCTAAAGAGGGTCTGCAACAAAATTTAGGAAGTTGGCGAATCTAACACACAAAGATGGAAGAGATCCGTGTGTGGGATCCTCCACCTTATGTTTCAAACTTTCCTCTTTGAAGTCTCATCCAGGCTGGACCTTTTTCCCTTTGGTTCTTGTTGTTCGATTTTCTTGTAAATTTGTTTCATATCACTCTTCAGACTTACTCTACTGCTTCATCTTTGTTTGGGTTGTTTTATTTTCTAAGGAGACCTGGGGATGAAGAAGCTACATCTTATTATTCTATTCATATCAGACATTTTAGAGTTATTAAAACTCTTTAAAAAGTTAAATACAACTGCCTCATCTTTGTTTGGGTCGTTTTCCCTTCTGAGGAAACCCGGGGATGGAGTAGCTGGAGCGGGCAACTAAACTCTTGGAAACTGTTCTAGTTTTTAGTAGTTTTAGGTTATGGGAAATAGACATGATGCTTAGGAACGGATCGGTCCTGTTGGGGCCTCTCCAACTAATGGAAACTCCGATCACACAACAGATTGGAAAACTAATTTTTCAGAACTTGAGATGGTTGTAGGAGATCTCTTTCTCGCAAAATCTCAGCAACTCTATGATAAAAAATCATACAGTGAATTGAATGCTCACATCATATACTATGTAACTTTTTGTTTTGCAATAGAAAGTTCGATTTTTTCTTGGAAAAAAAATGATCATATCTTAAACTCCAACCACGAACCCAGCAAGAAGAGTTGAGGATTTTCACAATTTCCACGAACATTGAAGAATTTATTTTCATACATTTACAAATTTAAGGAGAGGTATTGGATAATTTTTAGAGCTACAATTAAAAAAATAATAATAAAGAAATAATAATGAGAAATAAATTACTTCGAGTGTCATCCTCTCTTATTGACTCGTATTGGTAAATATTCTTGCAGTAGCATTTATATGGGCCTCTATCCTGATGACTTGGTTGTTGATTGTGGTAAATATCTGGGAAGTTATTGGATACCTTGGATGTCTAACAAAATTTAAAACATGAGAGATGTGATTAGGCTCTAACTATGTATTGTTGCGAGTGGATTTGCATAATATGCCCCCATGTCGATTGCAAGACACTATTTCAATCAAGGTGTTAAAAAAAAAAAAAAATTAAATAATTTTGATGATATGAAATGGAATTCAAAATGGAATGAAATCAATCCCCGCAGGCACACAAAGGTTCCAAGCTTGCTCTTCAGTTCCTGTGGCCAAGACAAAATACAATGCTAAAGAAAATAAAATTGTTGAAATATTAAGGTACAGGAAGGAGAAGCATTGAAAAGAGGGATCTTTGTAAGGTATAAACCTTAGGTTGTTAAACCCTAAGAATGGGACTCATCTTCACAACTGAGCACCCTTGAGAAAACCAAGAACAAAAAATGAATTAAGAACCTGAGAAACAAACAATAAAGTTTTCATATCTAAAAACCACTCTGACTCCAGATATTTTTTCTTAACACATTTTCATAATCCAGTTTGTCTTCAACATTTTGGAAAATAGTAAACAAGCTATATAAATTTAAATCCAGTGCTTTGTGCTTACTCTTCTCCAAGATCTCTTCCCATTACAGGCACACTCACCAAGCTTATTGTCCTAGCAACATAGTAGTAGTAACAATAAATCTCACTGAAATTTTTGTAATGTAATTTTGTTAGAAACATTTGTGTCTTGATTAGAAGAAAAAAATTTCTGACCTTTTACAAGGTTTTTTCAGAGCATTTGTAGACAGTTTATGGGTGCATCCTGGAAATATCTTATATTCCATTACAATGCATTCTAAAAAAAATAAACACTTGATACTTCCATACATTAGAGAAACATTTCATGTTATGATACAAAAAAATATTACAATAATTTTTGCGGCCAACATGTTAAAGAAAAATATCGGATTAGCTTCAAATTCATAACCAACCATTAACAAGGAAATCGTGTGAATAAGGATTCATTTTATCTAATAAGGGGCTGAGGTTGTTCACAAATCCTGGTCATACCAGAGCTTTCTCAAAATAGGAAATTGGAGTTGGTAACCTTAAACATTGAACCACTCCTTGCAAGGGACATGAAATGCAACTTGCTACAGCCTTTTCAATCTTAGTTGACAAGCCACCTTCAAAAACAATCTTGTGAGGATACCCTCTTCCATTGACTATTGAAAAATCATCAAGATCACTATAATCTCTACCATACAGGTCATCCTAAAAAAAACTTGATTTTTGTTATTTAAAATCAAATCTTGATTTTTGTTTTTGTTATTTAAAATCAGTTTTCAACTACAGATATAGATCCAACATTTTGAAAAAAATTGTTCAGCACTCAATTTTGTAATTCCAACAAATCCCTTCAAATTTGTAATTCCAACAAACCACTACCAAATTCTAGACTAATTTTACAACTCAGATTTATAACTTACAAATTTGTAATTCTAACAAATCCCTAGACTAATTTTAGTATTCAAAATTATAATTCCAAAAATCACTACCAAATTCTAGGGAAGAGAAAATTAGACCAGAAAATAGGCCATCACGCCCTTGTAGAGTTGTAACATACATTTTAAACTTTTGAAATCATTCAGTTATATATGGCTTGATATTTTAAATTTGCAACACAACATATTGAAACTTCCATAAAATAAGGATCAATTTATTATTTAAGAGAGACCAAATAACTAGTCACAAATCCTTTAGGGGACCATTTCATTATTTAAGGAAAAAAAACCTTTAGGGAAACATTCCATTAGTTGCGGGAAAAAGAAAACCTTAAATGGAATTGGATATATGTTTTTGAGAAGTTAATAAATTGAAAAGTTAAATCATGAAATTCCACGTCTTCGAAACAAGGATACCCGGAGTTGATATTTATTTATGCCCCCATGTCGATTGCAAGGCACTATTTCAATCAAGATGTTAAATGAAAATAAAATTTAAACCATTTTGACAGTACCATTTATTTCTACAATAGGCCAAAATATTGATTTCATAATTAGAATGACCTGCAAGCACTTAAGAAAATTCAAAAGAGATGATTCCACATTATAATTTGCAAAGTACTATTCATATTCTCTACCCTAAACTAATAACTTTTCAGGAATTTTCCAATGGCCATACTCTACAACAATAAAATAAAAAACACATCATAAAATTAATCCTCACAAGACATTCAATAATGGTAGGGCATATGTACACTAAATTAAGCTAATCCACAACTGCACTTCCTACTGCAAATCCAGTTATTCACCGGGGAGGGGCTTCGCCTTAAAGCATAACTATTATAATTGTTTTATTATTTAACTATTATAACTGTTTTATGATTTATTAATTAACAATTGTTTTATTTTTTAATGTTTTATTTAATTTAATTTTTTAACTATATTTATTAATTGTTTTAATCTTATGGAAGACCGTTGTTCAATCGTCTAACAATAGATATTACAGTAAAAAATGGTGTAGAGTGGAAGCTAGGGGAGTTCTTTCCCAGAGGGAAATGCCTTAACGGCATAACCAGAGGGAAAATGCCTTACAATGTAAATATAATTAAATTGTAATTTTAATTCAATTTTATATAAAAATATAGGTTAAATGTATTTTTAATCATACTTCAAAAATCAATTAATTTCATATTTAAATTTATAAATGTACTTGGAATATTTAAGAGTAATTTATCATCCATTTTAATGGTTAATGGAAGATTGCTAATTTTACAATCACTCTAATTTATTTAAAATTATAATAAAATTTGTATACATTATATCAATTACAATATAACTAAATTATAATTTTCAACTCAAGTTTCCATGATACATAAAATTTAAATTAAACAAAATGTTAATCGTATTTAAAAATCCGATCGATTTCATATTTAGATTCATATATGTATTTGGAACACTTAGTAGTAATTTATGCTCAATCTTACTGGTTGGAAGGTTGATGTTCTACTATTGGATTTAATTCGACGATTTCTAATTTTACAATCACTCCCATTTTGGGTTATCTAATGCTAAATTGTCAATGTTTCTTCTTGTTTGAGTAGGTCATTTCTTGGTTAATAGTTATTGCATTTCTTTTCCTTGTACATTTTTCAATGATATTTCACAATTCGTCTGCATTTTCTAATTCCATTGCTTCTACTATGACATGTCTCTCTAATTTTCATGATTTTTCTTTCACCTTCACTTTAATTGATGCTCAAAGAAACTGACTAGCTGGTGATTACTACATGCTAGATTGCAAAAAGAATCTCATTGAGTGTGTATATGCATGGATCATATTTATTTCTACATTCTAACAAACATCTAGGGATTGTGCTTCAATTTATTTAGGCACTTTCTTGCAGTTGCAATAATTAAGTTTCACTTCACTATTTGCTCAACCTTACTTTTAGGTAAGATTCATGCCATGCCATTAGATGGTTCTCTCCCCCAAATCTTGACCCTAACATGTTATTGTGTTTTGTAGTTCTTTACTCTTCATTATTGGATGAGATGATTCAATTTATTAATGAGCATTGAATACCTTATATAGATTTGTGTTCTTCTCCTTGATCTTAATTTCTTCTCCATTAGACTATATATGTCAGGTAGCTCAATAGTTAAAAATTGTAGCATAAAATCCTTCCCATGCTATTTCCATGGCTTAATGGACTTGTCTTCCATGTAATACACCAAACGTTTCTTTAGAATTTGTCTTTGAATAAAAATTCTTCACCCTAACAATAACGATTTTTCTATTTTCTTATATATGCAATTACAAAGTGAAATAGACCTAAAATCATCAAAACTATCCTTCTTAGAGATAAATAAAATATGTAATTGAAATATCCCATTACTTTTTTTGCCTTCCTTGAGTCATCCAATACTCTTAATAGTTCTTTTTCCATCATATCATTAAAACCTATAAAAAACCCTCACAAACTAACCATCCAACCCTAGACTCTTATCCTTTTAAAAGAGAGCCAAAACTAACCTTAGCTCTTCCTTTGACTCTTCCACCACAAATATTTCATTTGCCTCCTCTCCAAGGAAACCTGGGAAAAACAAATAATCTCGATAATTTATGTATCTTGTTCTTTAAATAACCTTGTAATGTGTGAAACCCTAATGCTACAACTTCTATAAGATATCTAGCTTTGATACCATCATCATTTTGCATTCCCTAGATAGAGTTAATATTTTTCATATGAGTGTCATATTTTTTAAAGTATTTTATGTTTTCATCTCCATTGGATAACCACAAAGCCCTAGTCAGCACCCCAGGGGAGCTCATGGAAAGCCCATGAAAATGTAAAGTAACTATGAGTGCAAGGTCCCATGTTTAAATACCTCGGTTGTATTATATGTGTATATTGTTGGGGATGGGACAAGCCCACCTACAAGTTATAGTGGTAATTGTTGGAATTGACCTTGATTCACACGAGTACGAGCTCGACCCAATTGCCAATTATTTAATCATTTAAAAAAAAGCTAGTCTTTAATGTCCATAGAATTTCCTTTTCTTCCAACATGTTCCATTTTTTTTAAATATTCTTAGTGATTTCATAAAAGTTTCCTTCATAATTATGCACATATATATCAATGATATACTTCTACATAGAAACTCAATCTTGCTCATCTATCCTTCTCTTGGTACGTTCTATTTTAACACTACAATTGTAACCCCCTTCCAACATTTACCCAATTTCACCAGCCTACTTGGGTAAACATGATACAGAAAGCTACTATGACATGACCAAACCTATTAGGTCCCATTACAGAAGTGGGTCTGACTACTCATGACAAACTGGCCATTCACAACATCCTACAGGGAATATAAGACACTCAGAGGTTAAGAAACCATCCCAGGTGGCCGAACCCTAAGATGGACCCCTCCTTCTCTACCCTAGGCCCTCCACTGCACCCACATAAATGCTTCTATGTGGTTGGAATCCTCCAAAAACATGCATAATCTTGCATCCATGTTGTTTTTGTTATCACTCTGATATTTCTTTTGAAGTATGAAGAAAGAAAAACCAAAGGTAACCACAAACCACTTTTGGAGATCAGGACCTAGCCTTCCTGATGCTCAGAGGGGGCTCTCTCTTTATAATTTAACTTTGTTTTAGTTAAGATGAGTTTAAGCTACTTATTTCTTCCACTTGAGTTTTGTTTTGAAAATTTGGTGGTGGGATCACTTTACTTAGATGGACAGAGGTTTGGCTTATACCATTGGGCTATGGAGTCAGATGTCTGACAAACAAGACTGGATTCAGTTCTAAAACAATGTCTATAGGGAAAGATAGATGTGTTACTGCAGATCTCAGAGTCTAAATGGTGAATGGCTTCAAATCGGATCAAGGGAGCAATTAAGGGTTCCCTAGGCCGGATTATGGAAGGAATGAAAGAGGGCAACCGAGATGGGAGAGCAATTAATGATTCTCAAATCCAGGTATCAGAGGAAAACATGTAAATGACTAACTGTGCAAAACAGAGCATACTTAAACAATTTCTGAGTGATATTTCCAATTAATACATTCAAATTTAGAACACATTTAAGATTATGAAACACATAAGAAAAGTAACAAAATCACACAAAGAAAGTACTTCATTGCAAATGGCTCATCTCATGAATCCTGTAGCGAAATGCTTTTATTACTTGCTCCAATATGTTGACTTGAAAATGTTTACATTCACCCTCAGGTTTAAGATCAAAATGACTCTACAAATGTAAAATAATCCACCTAAAATACTTCAAATGAAAAAGTATTTATACAAATTCTAAACTAAAATATCTTGAAAAAATATCAAGAATGGTTTTACAAATATCTCAAGTTGTTTTACATTAATATAACTTAAATAAAGGACACTCAAAACTAATGAATCTATTTACCGCTATATTTATGGATTGATGGTGACAAAAAAGAGAAATTCAAATTTGATAGCAACTCTTAATTGATGATGAGGCTTCCAAGTCACCAACTACCTCCTTCCTTTATGCATTCTGCCCCAGAAATTCTGCAAACTTAGGGTCCAGTGATACCTTTGTATATCTCAATTCGAGATAGATATGTAAATAGTGAAAGAGGTTATTGTCGATACGTATGTTATTGAGATAAACCTCTTTCAGTTTCCCGAAATTCAGCTCTAGCAGTTCACAATATGCTCTGCACAAAGATGTCAAAAATAGGACTTTGCACAGTCCGAACAATAAGCTGTGAAGATATGAATTTATTTCCCTTTTTGTAATACCTGTGTAAAAAGTGAGATAGGTTATTGTATATTGGTCTTTGAGGAACACAGAACTCCTCCAATTTCTCAAAATGCATCTTGGATTGGCCACAATAGTTTTTACAAAATTATGACTTAAACAGGAAATTTCTGGAAAATGTATCATTCCTGCTCTGATTTCATCTTTTAACCTTAATTTTCTTTTAACTGTTTTTACCTTTACTTTGGTTAAACTTCATTGTTGCTGGTGAAAGTGTCTTCATCTTTGTTTAACCCTTACTGCCTCCATGTTTACTTTTACTGTTTACCTTGATTTCTCTGTTTTTCATCTATCTTCACTTTGACATGAATTTGTTTTATTTGTATGCTTTGTAACTATCTTCCATGTTGTTTGTCTTCCCATTGGTTGCTTTTATTCACTTTGATTTTTCAATATCATAAACTTTTACTCATACTCTTTCATCTGGCTAATTTATCTTTTTCTTTTTACTGTGCTTTTTTGACTTTCACTATAACCTTTTGACTTTTACTGTACATTTTCAAAGGAGAGGGCCATTCTGGTTTTTTCTCAAAATACTTGGAAATTGGTGAATTCGCTTGCAAATTGGTTTGAATGGTGATTGCAGAGGGTACGGTGGCTACAGACATGAACTAGATGCTCAAATTGGGTGTCCAGAGCTTCTTCTTGTGGTAGACGACATTTGAAAACTGGTTGCAGAAGCTCAGAGGGTGCAAGAATGCTTTGGAGGCTTTCGCAGTGAAAATGAGCGAAAAAGGGTGAAATTGGGGGTCTGTGGGCTTTTAACTGGTGATGGTTAGAAATGGGTGCAAGAAATCGTTTTGTGAACAGTGATGGTTTTAGTATATGGCGGGGAGGCGGTATTGGGGGGACATCACACCGCTTAGGGGGGTTGGGTGGTATTTTCCTTAGAGCACGCGACTTAACGCGATGCCGCCACCTAACCCAAGGGGGCCTGAGAAATACCGCCCATATCACGTGCTCTCGGGATGGTAAAGGTCGGGAGGTGAGCAAGCATGATATGGGTGAGGGCCGTTGGATCTGGGGATGCAAGATCCAATGGTCATCACGTGGCAGAGTTGCTCGACGGGAAATAGGGATGGAAATTAGCAAGGCCCAGGGTTAATTACACTTAATGTGTAATTAATTAATAGATAATGTGGGGTTAACTGTAATGCAGAGTTTTAATCAGGATTGGGACCAGGGTTTAAGTTTGGTAGGGTTAGTTTACCGCACCAGGGTGGCGGGTTAATAGGTTTATGTTGGGGAAATATGAAGTGGGGAGTTACTTTAAACAATGCGAGGGGTGAAACTATAGTTTATAATTAAATCGGGGTTTGGATATCATATATGAAGGAGTTATTTAATACGGGAAAGGGTATATCAGGGAGCTAATACATTAGGTTAGTATGTTAATATGAAATGATTGCGCAAAATGTAAAATATAGTAAGCATAATGTAAAATAGGATGTTTGGCTTGAATTTCTTCACCATGGTAGCCCAATATCAACATTTAACACTTATACGTAGGATAAAATCATTTTTTGTGGGTTTTGAGTATTTTGAATGAGAGGGGAATTAGTTAAGGGGGCTTTACCTTTCCTAGGTAAAATGTGTTTTAAACTTAGGAAAAGGGGATTTTGTAGGGTAAAATGAGTGATGTAAAGGGAAAAGGGTGTTTTCATGAATGAGAAGGGTTTCAATAAGGTGAAATCCAATACTTGATGTCCATGAGTCATTAATTCGAGGGTCCGGTCCCACCAAAAGTCAGAGAAATGCTCTGAGCCTTTATGACTAAAGTATTTTAGTACTGGAGCACATTGTCGCGAGGGAAATTAGTAATATGTCAAATGATGTCTATCCATGATTGTGAAAATTGCTTGTACCTACTCATTTGTTATTTTAACATTTTATTCCTTATTTACACGGGTGCATTTGAACTTGCAGACCCTTATTCATTTTTCTTTGAAACAGGAAACCAATTAATTCAAACCTTATTTCGTCCAAGAGCTCAGGTTAAACTATTGAGCTCCCTATCATTCTCTATTTAATTATTGATCTTCCAAGATTAAATTGTTTGGCTAGATCTTTATTTATGAGAGATTTTTTGGCGAAAATCACATAAGAAACCATTTGTCAACGCGTTTCGAACCAACTAGTGTGGTTCATCATGAGGACAAGTTGAAGAAACAGATCTAGCTTAGCATGTTAAATAGATCTGTTTCTTCAACTTGTCCTGACGATGAACCACACTAGTTGGTTCGAAACGTGTCGACAAATGGTTTCTTATGTGATTTTCGCCAAAAAATCTCTCATAAACTTGATATGAATCACAAAATCCTCAACTCTACAATTAGATCTTTATTCTATATCTATCAATATTAAATTTAAAGCATGAAAAGTCAATATGAAGTTGTTTGACTTATCATGGATTATGCTATTTTAAACAATCTACACATAATCATTATTTGTAGAAAAAGTAAAATAGTAGTGGCATTTGAATTTGCACACTTTCATGATCTATTTTTATCTCTTTTTGTGGGGTTCATATTTTTCACCTTTTTTTATCTTTGTTTCTTTTTTTCCTTTAATTGTTCTTTTAGGACATACCCTCTTTAGATTTTTTAATTTGGGAATACGTTTGCAGAAAGAAAAGGTATGTACAATATTACAATATTGACCATGGTCAATTCAAAATTATGAATCCTATTATTATAGGACCATAACAGTGGCTCCACATGGGGATGGCATCTCCTATTGAGATGTCAAGAACATCGTCGACTAGTAGCTTGATCCATTGGGCCAATCCCAAACATGTATATGCTTTGTTGTATAATCTCTATGACTAAAACTCTTAAACTAAACGTACACCCTTTTCTGCAAATTGAAATCTGATCTGACACTGAAAGAAGGTACTACAATTCTCAAACCAAACTAATAGATCATCAAGATCTTTAGGACCTTCTTTTCGGGCTTCAACTTCTAATGAATTATTTCATAACTTGCTGAAAACTAAAAACTAAAATAAACTGAATTCCTACCTACTTACTCTAATCAGCTATTCAACTATTGGTTAGGTAAAATGAAATAGCCAATGCAACCATTCAAGCATTATGTAATTTGATGTATTTTGTTGCATTTGCTTGTTGGTGATCAAAACTGATTCTAAGACCAATTATAACCTTGTCAACAAATGAGAAGATAAGGAAATACTTGATTTCCTTTGTTGACTCTAG
Source organism: Pinus taeda (assembly GCA_000404065.3). NCBI lineage: Eukaryota > Viridiplantae > Streptophyta > Pinopsida > Pinales > Pinaceae > Pinus > Pinus taeda. The sequence continues at coordinate 749 of APFE031509862.1, read as the reverse complement.
AAACTGTACAAAAGGATCTTCCAAGATATATACACTAATGTTTAACTAGTCTAAGCAACTATACAATTGTTCTAGATGGCCTCCACGCCATGAAAGTGAAATTTCATTTTCATTTTTATCACCCTACAGATTTTCAGATAAGCTTTGTGATGATATTTCTACTGATTGAAATGTCTATATGGTGAAACCTTTATCATCTTGATTTTGAATCTCATAGTTAGTTAATGGAGAAAAATGTTGATTGCATTCATCATCTAACATATCAACAATTGGATCATAAAAGATGTGGAAGGATTGTTGCAACCTATTACATATGGGTTTTAATGGGACTTCATGGATTTCTCCATGTTGTTCATCCTTTTCTTTAGAGACATTATACCATATTTCCTTTAAAAACTAAAATGATTCAAAACATAGTGGTATAGAACTTTCCTGTGTCATATGATCAGATGTCTCAATAGAATTTGATAACTACACTTGTGAAACTGAAGAATCCTGATTAAGATTTTCATTGTCTTATTTGTTGTCAATATTGTCATGCGGAAAGAGTTATTTTTGCTGACAAAACTAACCTCCCTAGGAGTCTAAGACTCTCTAGTGACAAACAAGACAATTAAGAGCAATCCTTCTCTAAAAATGCATTATCATATGAGAAACCAAGTGTTCTTTCGATCCTACCTGAAGTCCAACGCTGTTGTAGTAGTCTAGCCTCGTCGATCCAGATGAGCTCCTCCTTCACTTTGAAACCT